>WURT03106189.1:0-12231 GCA_009936505.3 Holothuria glaberrima
TGGTTATATATCCGGCTACCCACAAGCAAAAGGTAAGATCGTGGGGGCACATTATGTAAGAGGATCTGGTACTCACATTTGGCCCCATACGCTAAAATTGCCAAAATGGCTGCTTCTCGGCGAAAAGGGCCACATTCGTCAGGTAACTTAAAAAACGGATCAATATTTTGGAAAAACCTTCAGGATATTTCGGAGGACTGTTAATTTTACCAATTTTACTCCTGAAAAAGTTTTAGATCCAAATTTAGGAGCAAAAGAGTCTTGAGCTAAATCAGCCTAAATGATCAAAATGGCGGTAATTTTGAAGTGGCTGGCGACCCCCTTAACCAAGAATAAAATGGTGCACATCCTTTTCTGATTGTGTTATGTCTAATCTATATCATATCAAAGTTTTACCAAGTATAGCGAAAAAAATTTAAAAAATAAAATGCAAACCCTAAAAAGGTTACATATAGGTCTGAACTAAATGAGTGGCTGCGTGCAATTGTTTTGACTCCAAAAACAACTTCGCTTCAATGCGTAAGGTCTATCGACAAGAACCCTTAATAAGGTTGTTTCATTCTTTAATACCACAATTTTCAATTTCGATTACATCGTTTAACATCACTTTGGTTCATTATTTTCCCATCGATGACACAGTTCAGAAGAACACTATAAAATTTAGAGTAAGGGCAATTTTTTACTTTTTTTGCAATAGTCAGACAGGTTTATAAGTGGTACATTGAAAGACTTGGAGTAGAATGGTTTTTGATTTCTCTTTCTGATAGTATCAGTTGTACTATATGTACTATATAAGCTCACATAACGGTACGATCTGAACAGATTATTGTTTCCATGTTTTGAACTGTCAACAATAGGTTAAAGGCTGAGCATTACTGAAGCTCTTGTACCTAGTTACTATTCAGTGTGATTGTAATTATACTTGGCGTTATGTGTTGAACAATAGAAGACTAGCCAAAACGCTGTATTTTACATTTAAATACTATTCATGGTTCTCATGTAATGAATTACGTTCTAGACTCAGTTTCCCACTAAAAAATTGTTTCTTTCCCTTTTTGCGCCGTTTTGTAATTAGTAATCAATGTCTAGTTTGGACGGAACATACCGGATAATACATTTACAAATAATCATCATCAGTCTATGTATCCCAAAGTGAAGTGTGCATCCACTAACGCTGTTTTCTTTGCACGTTAAAACTAAACCTGCAATACTGGGGAAAACTATAATGTAGAATTACTAGTTCAGGTCTGTTCAAAAAGAGAACCCGCTGAAAGTATGTTTCTTGATTTAATTAGATAATCATGAAATTTCTTTAAAGACAGACGCTAATTCAAGGGAGAAAACGTATATCTTAAATGAATCATATACCTTCGCAGCGAACACCTGCATCTTCTGAGTGATCACAATTGTGAACACCCCAGCCCCTCCTTCCACAGTCCTCAAGTCTTGCTTCAGACCCTGTGCAGGAAACGTCATCTAGCCATATCGGACCAGTGCCTCTTCCAAATCCTGCATAACTTACAGGTTCCCCGTTGCTTCCGAAACCTAGCTGATTGCATACTACTTTCGCATCATTTCTACTCCAGCTATCGTCACAGACTGTCCCCCAAATTCCATTGTAAAAGATTTCGACACGTCCTTCGTTTTCGCTACTTCCTCCAACGAGACGTACGGCTAGAGTAACGTAAACCAATTAATGAACCCTTACGTTAACATGCCTTTATATTACATATTTAAAAACTCTTCTACGAACCGGAAAAACCTACCTGATCCATCAATTGAGTGTACTGCCCATCACAGTTTTCTCGTAAAGGCCTACTAACCTACTTTGCTTAATTAAATATATAACAGCCATTCCGTCGCTGCCAAACAATAGACAAGAAATACAAACTAACTTTGCAGAAAAAAAAATACGCAGCACTGTGTTAGCGCTCGCATTTGAAATATACAGACTGTTCAAACATCAAGACCCTTTGTTATTGTGGCTATTCAATGTAAGAGACAAACACCAAAAAAGTTCTTCATGGAAATTGGCATGTATATTCCATTTTTGAGATAACCTTTGAAAGTTGTTGGATTCTCAATTTACAACCGCAGATAACATGATAATTACGATTTATGAGATGTAAGGAAGAACGTTCCACAGGACCGAAACTTCTTGAGGAACACTTAGGCTATTTTAAAAAGTAGAAGTGAGAGCTACTTGCAATAAAAGACTTAGGCATATTTAAAATTTTCCACTGTTTTATAAGGTGTCAATTTGATGTCTCTATTTATGTATCATTTCAAACAAATTTACAAATTGTTATGTTCAAACGATCCGAGCAAAACGAATTATTTAGTCGAATAACTTACTTAGGATGAATCATTCTGTGGTACAATTTCACACGTTCCAGTTTATCTAAAGATCACGCCGCCATCCATACCAAGCAACTCATGCAACGGGTATTCTTCAGCTACTAAGGTTTCGTTAATTCTCCTTTTCAAACAAAAGAGTTACCCAGACCCAAATTTTGGCCATCAAACTAGAAATTTTGTTCATTTTCAGTTAAAACTTGGTCGGGGAATTTTTTGAGCAAAACTTACATTATAAATTTGTTCAAAAAGTCAATAAATTATTTGTTTATTTTATAATCATTTCTGACCTTGGTGAAAAACAGTCTTTGATTTGCGTTTCACCCTATAATAGCAACAGACCCAAACGTTCCTTCAGAAACATTGTGTTCATTGTTCATTGCAATCTACAGTGCAGAACTCAATAGCTAAGTGCAACTAAAATTTTACAGGTTTGGTGTTTTAATGATATCACACGTAGTGGATATAATCCGGACCTGTATTTTTGTAATCAGTATCGTCCGATTCTAATATTCAACTAGAACTGCATTTGCTTGCAAATACGCAAAATTGTAGTGCGTGTTATAGGCAAGTCCTTGCAGTTTGAAATCGAGCTTGTTTTGACGTGGATTTGGTACGGGACCGTACGGCGTTAATTTAGTCCCTAAGTTCCATGACACCAAATACATTTCACTTAGTTACCTTTGGAAAGGTTTGCAAAAATCTTTGATATTTGAAGGGCTTATTAAGGTAATATATTCAATCAAAGCGTTGACCTGCCGGCAGAGGTCATACAGCCACTTTGTGGCATTTTGTAGGCACCCGTGTTGGGTTCAACTCTCACCACACATTGCGGCCAGTAAATTCATCATACCGCACCTGTAGAGTTCCGTCCCGCTTGCTGTTACGTTATACAGTGTACCGTTCTCTGTTCAAATTCACCCAAAGCATTTACCTGCAAAGTTACATTGGAATTCTGTAGGCGTTCGTGTTGCGATCAACTCCTTGTAATTACGTACATGTTGTGGCCTCTATATACTAAGCATGATATACGGCACTTGCACAGTTTCGTCCAGATCACTGTAATGTCAGATGTGTCTGCTCTCTGTTCTCACCACTGAACTAAAATGTGACAGGAATACGCCTCAACGCTCTCAATCCATAGCAACGAAGCAAATTTGCGTTTAGGCAGTTACACGATGGATGTGGCCTTGTGTGTTAACTAAGAAGCATGATTGCTGTAATTGAAATGTACTCCATGCTTTACACCTCAGTGGTAACCTGGTAACTAAGGCCTTAATCACATTTCATCGCGTTTTCTAGGAATTAATCCGCAGAGCTCTTTCATCGAGTTAACTCGCTAACCTTTCATGAAGTCATGGTATTTGCTTTTGTTGCATAAGTTTTTATTTCTTGACGGCCAAAGATTGACTAACTGCTGTCTTTAGAAGACCAAGCAAGAATATTTTTCCAGGATTTATGGAATCCAATATTTCCTGAAATTGACTCGGTGTTTACTGAATATTTCAAAAACGTTTCTTATATGCTACTTTAATGGCTGGTCCATTATTCTACCCTGTCAAGTCATTCGCATATCATTAATACTACATACTGGGGATGTGGAAAGTCCGACTGAGAACGTGTATTTTATTTTCGGACTGAAAACACGCTTTTGCGGAATGAAAACGTGTATTTTATTTTTGGACTGAAAACTCGTTTTTCAAACTGAAAACGTGTATTTTATTTTCGGACTGAAAACGTGTCGGACTGGAAACTCGTTTTTCGGATGAAAACGTGTATTTTATTTTCGAACTGAAAACTCGTTCTTTTCGGACTGAAAACGTGTATTTTATTTTCGGACTGAAAACTCGTTTTTCAGACTGAAAACGTGTATTTTATTTTCGAACTGAAAACGTGTATATTATTTTCAGACTGAAAACGTGTCGGGCTGAAAACTCGTTTTTTCGGATTGAAAACGTGTATTATATTTTCGGACTGAAAACTCGTTTTTTCGGACTGAAAACGTGTATTTTATTTTCGGACTGAAAAACGTGCATTTTATTCTCGGACTGAAAACGTGTTGGACTGAAAAGGTGTACCTTCTAGGTTTCCCGAAATGTACTAACAGTAGACAGATTTCAAGGAATTTTGGAATTATAGGTAGAGTGGAAACCTTGGGTCAAAGCTGAGGAGTCGGCTAGTAATGCCAAGATTGTAGTGCGCCACACTACAATAATTACGCTATGCGATACCGTATCTGAAGAAATTGCAAATTACAATACTGTGCAGTTCACCTGTAGGTGACTTAGTAAGATTGAAAGTGCTTGTATAGTATTTAGTTGTATATAGGCACGGAGCTGTGGAAGTAACTGAAGCAACCAAAACTCAAAAGTCGCCGTAAATTTTGGGGTCCTATTGAAAAAAACTTCCCAATAGTGCAAAAACAGATAAGCAGCCGGGGCCACTGGTTGTCATCAGGGTTTACATACTTTAGCGTACCGACTACGGCTCCCTTTCGAATTGGAATAATTTCACGCCAGGGAGGGGGGGGGGGCTGCGGACATGGGAGAGATGATTCCGAACTCCACCTATCGCCACCGCTTTATGTACCTGAAGTGTATCAAATAAATTTCAGACTTTCGTGTTTTTACGAAAGTTACTCCTCTACACGGTGATTTTAAATGATAAAATTGTCCCTTTTCTCTTTCAATCATAGAGAAACAACGTGTTGCTATTTTCAAGACCCAAGTAGTGCCAATTTTGATTCCTTGCCGAAGGCAGAAAAGAAATCTATGCGATGGTGATGTCGAGTGTGTGTATGTATGTATGAGTGTATGTGTTTATGCGTGCACTTACAAGCATGTCCTTGGCGGGTGCCGGGGTGGCCCGCTCGGGCTCCGCTCTCGCACGTTTTTCCTAGCTCACGCACTGCTCGAAACTGGAGTAGCTACCCGAAAATTCGGCCACTGCAATGAGAAGTCACGCGCGGCTGCACGTGCCTGCCTTGCAGCATAGCTTACCTCGCCTACTTCGCGGGCAGCTTCGCTGCTTTGCAATTTCCTTGCACTCCCTACCGGGTCCTATCCTGGTACCCCGTAAGGCATTGGATGTGCGAATGTGTGCGCTTAAGCTGTGTCTGGGTTGCAGCATGTATGTGTGTATGCGTGTGTGTATTTGACGCCTAGCTTTTAAACACGATATCTCAAGATAGGAATGACCGACACTTTTCATATTTAGTATGTAAATTTGTCATGTTTTGAGGAAGAACCCTATTGTTTTTGGTGGAGGTCAAAGGTCAACTGAGGTCACTGGAGTGTAAACTGCGAAAACCTTGTAAATGGCTTGTAAACACGATATCTCAAGATAGCAATGACCGACACTTTTCATATTTGGTATATAGAATTGTTTTGTTGCGAGGAAGAACCCTATTATTTTTGGTGGGAGGTCAAAGGTCATCTGAGGTCACTGGAGGGTAAACTGCGAAAACCTTGTAAAATGGCTTGTAAACAAGATATCTCAACATAGGAATAACCAACACTTTTCATATTTGGTATATAAATTTGTCATGTTGAGAGGAAGAACCCTATTGTTTTTGGTGGAGGTCAAAGGTTATCTGAGGTCACTGGAGGGTAAACTGCGAAAACCTTGTGAATGGCTTGTTAACACGATATCTCAAGTAGCAATGAAGGACACTTTTGAAATTTGGTATGTAGATTTGACATGTTGAAAGGGAGAACCCTATTGTTTTGGGGAGGTCAAAGGTCATCTGAGGTCACCAGAGGTTAAACTGCAAAAAAAAAAAACTTGGAAACAAGATATCTCAATGTAACAGGGATAGATTCTTTTTATATTTAGTATATAAATTTGTCATATTTAGAGGAAGAACCTTATTGTTTTTGATGGAGTTCAAAGGTCACTTGAGGTCACAGAGGTAAGGAATCCTTTTAAACACGGTATCTCAAGATAGCAATGACAGACGCTTCATATTTTGTTATATAGATTTGTCAAGGTTGACAGGAAGAACCCTTTCGTTTTTGCAGAGGTCAAAGGTCATTTAAGGTCACCAGAGATTAAACTGAAAACCTTGCATATGGCTTGCAAAAATCATATCTCAAAATAGCAATGACACATGTGAGGTCACCAGAGGTTAAATTATGAAAAGTTGTAAAAAATGATATAGTCAAGAAGTATAAATTTGAAGGATGAACCTGAGTGCAACAAAGCACCCCCTTTTAGCAAGGGATCACTAAGCCTTTGGGCTTTCTGGTTACAATATGGACTATACTTTGGCAAATAATTTTTTTTTTTTTAGTATACCAGATTATGGTGGCTCTTCACAGTGATTTGTTACGTAGTAATCTTGAATACCAATCCTTCACATAAACTTATCGAACTGATACGTGTCGTACTACAGGATATCTCGAAATTATTTATGATAGTACAAGGGTCTTATAAACTTTAACAAGTACAAATATTTTGTAAGTTTAACCAAATTTAATAAAATAATAAGATTTGACAAAGTGAGATGAGTCAGTAGAATCGAAAATATAACATGGCACAAGAAAGATACCTATAACAGTCATGGCGGCCGGAAATTTCGGGGAAGTGAGGTGGGTGATAAATCCGCCACTTTTTTGACATACCCCCATCGAGTTTCAACTTTTTAACACAATGACGTTTGCTCCATTGTCTACCCCCTCACTTTTACACACAAATTCTTACAGCTTAAAACTGTTTAATGGAAGATATTGAAGTAGCACGAATGTGTAAATGACGAAAAGGAGGTTTTACTTGCAATAACAACTACCTGACTATAGACTGTAATTGACATGTGTTTAGTAGAACAATTCAGGTTTTTCTTTGAATAAGTACGAGATTAAAGACATCAAGCGTTAAGATTATATCAAAAGAAGTACTTTTAGAGTGACTGATGTTTAGATAACTGCATCCCGTAATGAAACGTGACTCCCTTGATGAAGATTCATTGGTAAAAATAACAAGCCTTTTACAATTGGTAAATTTCAGGTAGACCGGCGCAAAGTAATCCCCACAGTAACTCTAGCATTGGGTATACGGTACGCCGTGGATTGTGTCGTATGTCATTGTTCTTAAAGATAAAAGAATGAAGACAGTCGAAGAAAAAAAACAAAATGTAGTATTGTCATCAAACAGAATACAGTCGCAATGCTAGATTTAAGACAGACGTTATTTACACAAGATTTGCTGTTTAACCATCAGGTGGAGTACTTCAGGGAAGAATATGGAAAAGATTAGAAGAATGTAATGATGCAACGATTCTGTGATGCCCAACGACGTCACTTACAACGTCGTTGCTGTGCCATATATCTCTGGTGAATTCCGGTAACTTTCTTCATGATGCATTTCAGCTTGAGTTTTGCCGACTGTATATAGTGTTACATTTATCTTAGTTGGATTACGAAGTTAGCGTGTAGGTTCATAATTCTTCAATTGATCGTACGGCATGCAATAACCACAGGCCATACTCAACAGCAAATGGGATGTAAAAACATAGCCTATGACGGTTGTCTATGAACAAAAGTTGCAAAAAAAAAACATAAAAATTTCCACGGGCAAATTAGGAAGAGTATGTGGACACTTCCTGTTGAAAAATTTCCATAGTGAATTCGAAGTACTAATCGCCATTTATGTTGTGGGAGAAGCTTGGACCAAAATATTACGGTGGAGAACGGTCGAATATCCATAAAGGTTGGCTCGTTCGCAGAAGGTGATTATCTTCCACTCTTCAGTAAAGGCGGATTAAGCATATGTTAGCGAAGGCCAGCCATATGGGAAGGGATAAAGTACATAAATATTACTACCTTACTTATTTCACTAATTTTGAAGCTACAAAATTAGTTGTGTATTATACACGGCATTTTAATACTGTGCGACTTCCAGACAATGGCCTATACTTTCTGAATGAAGAACAGTGCCATTGAAAGAAATTATTCTTTCTTTGAAATAACGTAACTACGATCATAGGTCTTATTTCTTCTGTCTTTTGTGTAGCACCATTTTTTAACAAAGGGCTTACGGAGGGGGAAAAGTCTTAAATCAAAGGTATGTATCACAGAGATATGTAAGTTTCTAGTGCTGTAAGAAGCCCTCTATTCACGTTCGTTTTAGTTGTGGTACATGAAATACCGCTTTAAAGAGAATGAGGTTCGAAAGGGCGGGAAGATATTTAAAATATTCGCTGGAGTATTTGTAAGTAACCATTACTTACCCATAGGTCGATTCCAGATACCGGTTCTTGGACTGTGGTCAAAGAAGAGGATTAGAATAGGGATGGGGGGCATAACTGAGACGTTTTATTGTTGATTAATTTGACTATTCAGGAAGATATTTTCATGTAACAGTTACTATGTGGAGCTTGCAAATTATTTGCTGTTAGCGTGCTGTAGTGTGGTGAAGGTGAAATAATTTGAATGAAATATACCCAAGGATTGGTATTTTCGGAATGAAAAGGTTGGCAAATATGCTGATAAACAACATTTATTTAGAATTTCGTTTGAAGAACGACATTTTTGCTAAGCGGTATGGGAGTGTCGACCATGATAGTGATGGCTCCAAGATACTTTGATTAGGAAGGATCAGTGGCGTAACTCCTATGGGCTCGGACCGTGCTGAACCGGGGGCCCCCGACCAAAAGGGGGCCCCCACTACACCGATGCACAGAAAAAGCCAGGCTTGGTAAATTTAAGGTCTAAGAAACTGGGATTGTACCAGCAATATTCCTTGCTTCAGGAATGGAAATGAGCATTGAGTTTTGTGGACGTATCAGCAAACGAAGTATCAAAATTTTCGCGCGCGCTCCGCAATGTTATGCAGTATGCATTTGTCGTTACACATTTTTTTTCATAACGATTACCATGCCACAGCCAAAATACTACTACTAAATAGTGGTACTTTCTGTGCATGTAATTAACTGAAAGATTTGCCTAAAATACCTGCATTTCGCATCTAAGCCACCTTAAATTTACAGAAGTTTTTCAAAAATATACAATTTACACCGACCTTATGGCCAAATGTATCTAGGGTGGGCTTAAAGCACCATCTTCTATAGTGCCCCCAATCGCCAACCTCTGACGGCGCCACTAGACCTCCTGAAAGGGGCCCCTTTTGGTCTAGGAGCCGGGGGCCCCCGGGCTCGTCGTTACGCTGCTGGGAAGGATCAGCTGTTGGCTGATCATACATGAAATACCGTAGCCTGCTGCTGATTAATTCTATGTGACTGTTGGTTCACTCACTAATCACAGAAATATCCCAGTATTTCTCAGTACGTCCATGTAAAGTAAAAGTAAAGATAAGTTTGGAAAATTAAAAGTCCTTTTTTAATCCTTACCCTGGAAATCATATTTTGTAACTAAGCCATGTAATGGTAGTAGACGCATATAGTAATTATCACGCAGGCATTCTTCTAATGCCTATTTAGTAGTTGAAGGTTTGTTTTAGAATCCTATTACCACGACGTGCCGACACTTTGTTATTCGAAAGAGGAAAATCAACTCAATTAGTGGTTAATAACATTGGTATAAAATAACTTTTGCTATCTAATAGAAGTTAGTCATGAACGGCATGCAAACGATGTTTGTTTTCCTTGCCCGGTGCTGAAGCATGGAAAACCTGAGAGTAAGGGTGTCATGCCAACCTTTTTTCCATATTTACACCTTCCCGCTTCTACTATTACATGGTTTATTTAGCATGTTCCGCCATTAATGATCCAATATTAAGGCTAGCCTACTTCATCCTCCAGTATAGCGCTATAAATCTATTGGCCCGGGAAAACAAGGGATGACTGTATGGATCTTATAGCTTTATAGAGCGTGAAAATTTGAAAGTATGATCCGGCCTTTCCCTTTATCCATTTCATGTTGATGAGTTATACAATTGAAGTAGACCATTGATATAATGTAGGCCTACGAATGAAGACATGTAAAACAGTGGATTTTTGGGAAAAGTACATAGCCCATAAATGGAATGATCTCGTTTCTTTGGAATCGACTTGAAGTGTCTTAAAAAGAGAACCCCAAATTATTGCAATTATCTCACAATCATCATTTACTAAAAAGGCAAGGTTACCATTGATTTAGGAACCAAAGGAACCGAAGGAACCACTTCCTTTGTAACAACATTTGTTGCAATGAGTAATGGCGCTGTAATTGTTCAGAAAAGTAGGCACGTTTGTGAAGAACTTCGTATTAAGTGTAAAATTGATATAGGAGTGTAAACTGTTCTAATTACAAAAAAAAAATCAATCTATACGTCCTGCGATTTCTTTTTAAAAATGCCAGTAACTTAGAATTGTACTTTCTGAAAGATATAAAGAAGTTGCTGCTGATCTATTTTGAAAGTATGTATGGATGATTAAACATTTTGTATGGAACTACCAATAAGGCTGCATGCTGTGTACAGCAGTATGTGGATTGTAGCCAACAATACTTGCTTAAATAACATTGTTTTTCTATCATGTTTATTGTTCAGAAACCAGAGAGGTCTTCACCTCCTCTTAGATAGCATAGTAACATTTATTAGCAAACATTTACAGTCTAGCAGCACGAGATATCTGAAAAAAGTGGGTTCTATATGTTAAACGAGCTAAGAAATAGATATGTTTGAAAGAATTGTTTAATTTTGTATTCACGTTTATGCACTGTATTGCTAAGAAATTGTCTTTTATTGGATACCTTAATCACATTACAATGTAATGACATCACCAGAGAAACTCTGTCATGTAAACATTATGACGTGTCACATATTTCCTGTGAATTCATGCCAACCATTGAAGACAGTTCAAATGATTGGTTCATTAATATCCTACAGTACACATATAAACCCATAAGGTAGCACTAAAAGGTCAATCCTTGGTGGACATTAAGATATTTGATTCAAAATTTGTAAGCGTTAGTAAGGTGAGGAAAATTTTATATTCACCTTCAAAACCCTGTGTGAAGTCATGGAATTTTGTTAAATGTAGCAAAAGTAAAGGAATACTGTCGAATAACCGTGCAGCGACTTAGTTTTCGATTTTTATAAAATGCTTTCTTTTCTCCCAATATTGTATGTAGTCATGAAAATGTATGTGGACCTTTGATAATGTAGTCATGAAAATGTTACTGGAAAAGTCATCTAATTTAAATTTTAGTCTATAAAGGTGCAGTAACCCTGGTTGAAGTACGTGCGGGTTTTGACCAGTCTTTATATCACAACATTGTGGGTGTTGTGATCAAGATATGCTGTTTAAAATGCACAAAACACTATGTCAGTGCATGGAGACAATATAGACATGTTTCAACCTTTCATTCAATATTTATTTTTAGATGTGATAGCAATTTTCAACATTTTATTTTTGCTTCAGGCGATTTAAAATGTTTTAAATTTATGTAATAATTTTGCTCCAATCTGTATGTTTCAAATATCCCTATTTAACATGTAGGATCGATTGATATACCATGCTAAGGGACTGTGGTGTCTGAAAGGAATAATAAAGCGTTTGGTTATCAATAATCAGTTATCTCTTCCTTATCCTTTTGCTAAACAGATACTCGAACCGTAACCACCAAGCATCCGGGATCTGTATAACATGAATGCTTTTAAACAGCGTAATATTATTAAAGTGCATTAACTAGGATCAACGTGAAGGAACAACTGCTCCGAGTCTTTTGTTAAAAGGGAAGGTTACAACTAAATTACAATAATACCAATCTTTTTGGATTAACTAAATAGCGTCCTCTTTTCCATCTGACACGCCGATGTAGACAACCATGCGTTCAAAGTTGGAACTTACTGACTACTATCTTAAACCAGAATGCAAAAATGCATTGAGGTTTCGATGATGCATACTGTCCATGTTTTATTCGCAACAATGCTATGTTA
>WURT03106200.1:0-12231 GCA_009936505.3 Holothuria glaberrima
CGTGTAGAAGGCTTACGCTCGTACACGACTGGTTGACAAATCAGCTGTCTGCATTGTTGGTGTTACTTGCAATGATATGCGCTTTTCTTCCAAACAATGGCGTTTTTTCTGCTCTGTGACATCATATGCATAAGGTCTATAGCAAACTTCCACAAAGGTCTTTTTCCATGTGGTCGTTGATTTTTTTTTAAACTATGCCCCTTAATGACCCTTACAATCTTTGACCCCACATGTTGACTGGCACAGCAAAAGACTTAACTTTCTGTTCATCAGTAAGAACCAAGTTTGAAGAAAATCTATTCATTCTTGTGGAAAAAGCAACATACCCATGCCAAATATGAAACTAACTATAGCTGGGGCTAGAGTAGTACCAAGCTTAGTGGTCCAATATATAGTTCTATTCCTTCCTCCCTTTTCAGGATTGGATTTCTTGCCTTTTAATATTTTACTCTTTAAATTATGTACATTTAACTAATTTTAAAACTTTATTTGTTTCGAAGATTAATGAGATTTTTATGTTTTATCGGTTCTGTTTCTATATTTCGTCTAAAATCATTGTCTGTGCTAACTAGGGAATCTTTGCGTCAACTCATTTTCTTTTGTGTAATTTTTTTTGTCTGAATTTAACTATAGGCATGCTTACATCTTACGATTGGTAAAGATTGACCAGGATTGTCCTTTATTCACAAACACATTTGTGGTCACTAAGCATACGACAAGACTATTTATGATTATCCACGATTTCCTATTGAGCGATGCGAAAAGTTTTGAACAAGTTCAAAACCCGATAATCTGCGATAGACAACGGTGCGGCAAAGTATTTTATCATGTGGTACAGTTATACACACTGTACGACAAATGGCCGTATATATGTAGCATGCCATATTATATCGTAAAATATCGAAAGAAAATCTCACCGTGTGCCCTGACTTAACTGTCCTGGAAGTTTCACCTGTTGGACCCTGATTGGCTATTCACTACATGTGGGCAGTGCAACTTGCATCAAAGCCGAGAGTGTAACATGGGTAAGGGGTATCCCCATAGGTTACCTGGTCGCGGAATGGATGAATAGATCTACCACATGTAGTCGTAGACCAAAAATACGCTTACAACATGTCCATAACTGTATAATTCCTCGAGGCAGGAAATCAGTTATCCTCGCAGATTTCCAGATATAGCAGTTCCATGTCTTAAGCTTATTATGTAAAAAGTTTCAAGGTATCATGAGATGTATCCAAAATAGTATTCAACAGTGATTGAATAAAACCTCCTAACAAAAGGAAAAACAACCCATAGGAATTCTTTCAATATCTTCACCGTTCGTAAGATATATTTGTTCAAAGTTTCACCCTTTCTGAGACTTCTCATTATCTATCAGAAATTATGATGGAGAGTGTTGCACATTGTTTATATTTCTTTGTTAACCCTTTATAAATGATCCATTAATTTCTTAACAAACTAGTTCTCAATTTGGTGTGTTATGAAGACATTTCCTAAACAGTCAACAACCGGCTGCTTTAAAAATAAACCCTTCAGGGAATACTAACATTTCAACTGCCTTTGATATGAAAGTTAAACAATCAAAGGATTACATGAGATCATTGGCGGCGATTTGTGTTCAATATTAGGGGACATTGACCCTATTTTCAAGTAATCTACTCTATGAAAAATCAGTCATTAGGTAATTTCTCAAATCCTCGGGGACATGTCCGTCTGTCGCCGCCTATGCAGGAGACATATCTCATGAGTCTCTCTTTCTGCTTCAAACTTTTAATTTTGCATGTGTAGCATATGTTTATTCATGAACTATATCGGACCATTGGTTCTACGTAGGTGGGCAAGATAAATATCGAGGGAGGGCGTGAGCTAATTGGCACGGTCCTTTAAACGTTGGGGATCTTTTTCCTTTGGTGCAGTACTGATTAAAAAATGCAGGCTTGCTATATGACTATGACTTCTTATTTACCCTATTTCAAAGACAAACTTTTTAATTATGAACTTCCAACAGAGGTAAATGAAACTTACAACTTGCAAGGCTTAGTAAGTGCCGTTTCTGTGGGCCGTTTCTACGAGGGCATTGCCTTAGACCACATTAGGGACCATAAAATAGGACACTCCGTCTTTTAGTTATCTAAGAATGAGAACCCACGGAAGAAACCTTGGACCGTGCATATCTGTGACCCGTGAAAATTTCTAGATGGCCAGCCAACCAAACTATTTAAGAATCCCTGTGATTGAAGGAGCTTAGGGGAGATAAGTTCCTGTTAATTGATTCATTCAGTGCTTTAAAGCCGTTGGTCAGAACAGCTAGGCCATCATTGATGAGCTTCGGTGGAACCAAAGCGATCCAGTTGAACTGAACTGAAGGAGTTCTCTCCATCAATTCAATTTGAAACACAAAACCTATGAAACGTATGTAGAATTCTATTCGAATAAAGTAGGCTACGTGACTACTTAGAACTATCCGCAATATATATCATCCAGTTCAAATCTTGCGTCAGCAAACAAATTAAAACAAGGAGACTTCGCACCGAGTTTGGCTATTTCTAAAATTCCCATGAAAACGCAGGAAATGTTTTTCTCTTCTAAGGCAGCAAGCTTTTAATGCTTCAATCGGCGCCCGAGGCCAGTGCTCCTGGCTGTCCCACCCTGGCTACATCACGCGATGAAACTTTTTATTCAGACCACTCTAGGACAAACAGGACAAGATTTGGGGTAGGCTAAACGAGTGGCGTTGCCAAGGGGGGGGGGGGGGTTTGTACCTCCAAAAGCTCGTCTTGACCGCGTGCCCCTCCTACCATGAAATGTTGGATATTAAAAAAATTATGCGCAAACACACTGTTTATATAGCGATTTAGATATGAGGACCCACTGTCACTTTTCAGTCAATCAGGCAGCTAAATTTGCACAAAATATTACTAAAACTACGAGCATACACTTAACTTTGTGAAACCTTACTTTACTAGGAAATATATTCCAGGGTTACTGTTGCATCATCTTTTTTCGAGAGCTAATGGACAAATAAGTCCTCTCCATTTAATACAAATCCCACATTGATTAGTTTTTGGCCCAATTTTCTTTTCCAAAACTGCCTTAATGATTGCGATTTTTGTTGTCTTTGTTAACGAGCATCCTTTAACATATGATATGATAATTCAATAGTTCCATCTCATAAGCTAATTACCTTTTGTTTTAAATACCGGTATCTTAAAATTTGCAAAGCGATCTTCTAGGTTCACAAAAATTGACGGAACCAAGTATTAAACTAGGGATCACAAAGTGATTATTCCTCCGCAAGTAGTATTAAGTACTTGCACGAAAATTCCCTTTAATACTGTAGGCCAGAAATTTCTTCCGCTTCGCGCGTACACCACCGGTAATTAAAGTAGCCACTAGCCACCCTTTTCTCCTTTATTGCTGAGTCAACGAAAATGGTAGAAATGGTTACGTACATTTATAATTTTAAGCAGAGATGTAGTCAAGTCGCTCTTTTCTTGGCAAGTCAAGTCAACTCCCGCTATTTTAGTGACTCGAGTCAAGTCATCGACTCATGTCTCTGTGTTATTTCATAAGGGGAAATTCCCTAGAAATTTTCAAGTCACCAAGAGTCAGAGGGTTGTGACTCGAGTCTTGACTTAATTACATGTCTGATGTTAAGGCACCCAAAACCCCACAAAATAATATACAAGGGATCATTTTTTTCAAAATTTGACCGGCGAGAGCCAGAATCCTTGGCAGTAGATGCATCTTTGATGATCAAATCTTATGGGAAGCAGAGTAAAACCATCGTTCTAAACCAAAACCTTAACGTGATCCGCCTTCCTCGCTTACACCCCTTCCCGAATTATTCAAGCTAACAAAATGTTCAAATTGTAACTTTTACTTTTATGGTCTGCTTAGTGCGCATACAATGCCATTTGTAGATATTTTAATGCTTCATTTTTACTGTTACTAGTTTTTAAACACCCCACATCATCAAGGGCTGGACCGGGATGTTGCCCCCGTACCCCACCACCGCCTAGGTCCCCTACAAAAGGCCCCTCGGCCCATCGCCCACAAGGGAGTGCTTTGAATTACCACAACCCTTCGGATGCCGCCCAGTCCTTCGTTGTGCTCTCTCGGTAGATCGCTGCCATTTAGAGAAGTCTGGCGGCGCCACTGAGCTAAAATACCCAAGCTCTCGCGTCAGACCATCGCAGACCGACCCACAAAAGGAAGCAAGCTTTATTGTGGAAGAGATTGTTTGATAGTATTTCTTCCATGGTATGTAAATTGAAAGACCACAAATATACAGAAGTAATCAACCTTTCACAGCGCTTTGATACACAGTACACCATCGAAACTAGAACCTTTAGTTTTGGCATTTTATAATGCCGCTGCCGGAGTGGATGGTAATTTGTGTTTTTTTTTGTTTGTTTTTTTTTGGGGGGGGGGGGTTGTCACGGTTTTCGTTTAAAACTGGCATACTACTCGAGGCCACAAGCTCATGAGCGGTCAGAACACCCGAGTGTCCATCCAAGATTACCGAGACAACTCAAAATCGACTACGGATTCGGGTGCTCTCCATTTGGCTGTTGCATACCAATCTGCCAATGTTGGGATATTTCAAACATTATACGGAAGGTGGGTGCAAAGCGGGAAGTTCTTGTCTTACTACCACTGACACGTCTGGCATCACCTGTTTTGAGGTCTCTGTCTCTGTCAAATCAATAAGTAGATTGTGCTACAGTGTCCATAGAAGTACTTCAAAATACTGAACATTGTCCCGTAATAGTTGAGTAGGTTTCATATCCTGACAGAATTTATGACAGAGGCCTTAGCTTTATGTGAATTTTCATAACAACGATATAAATCAAAGGTTGGAATGTCTAATGTTCGTTTTTATGAAAAGAGTCCATATTTCTTTTCAACAGAGATACAAGGTTTTCAAGCTGCTTCATTGAACACACAACTTGGATCCTCTGAACGCACCCTCATTTCTAAAGCCACATTGCAACTACATTTCTCAAAATGGTGGATTTTTCAGACGACAAAATTAATCGCATTTTTCTCTGGATGTATCCAAGAAATTTGTCCACTGTCTTCACGAAATGTGTCGGTTTTATGGACGGAGCCTGTATCTGGCTCGAGCCCTACGCTTCAAGTTTCTTTAAAGAGACGTTTTTGGACCCAGAGATGGTCAGAAAGTACCCTCAACTTTCGACCTTCAAGACTCAGTTTGCTGAAACATCTGATCAATTAAAATCATTCGATCATTATTTTGATGGTGGAAATTTGAAACCTCTGTCAAAGTTTGAGTAAGTATGAGTTGGTATCAGATTATTGTCAAATGGTGAAAAATTGTCCCAGGCTCTCTCAATTATACCATGAAACACAATTATCTACATTAACTTCGCTAATAAGTAAATTTTGAACCTCAGAAGATGATTTCTCAGTGAGTTAAATCAGATAAAGCTCACATACCCCGTGTGGTTTCGTCTCCAGCCCTTTTTGAGACGTCGATCCCGAAAATGTTCCTTAAGTTCAATGGCTTTCCTAACTGTTTAAGACCCTCAAGTTTTAAGAGAAGGTTTCCGTTCCCCATGAGTACTTTGAAGCGCTATTAAACATATTTGTTGAATGCATATCAGGAGCACTGCTCACCGATAATCTAACGTGCAATTTACAAAGTTACTGCGGAAGCGCTGCGTGCTCACCTTTCCAGCCCTCGACCCAGGGCCCACCTTAATGGTGAAGTCCAGGGGCACGGGCTCATTGAGGTCCAGTTGCTACTGCCGGATACCTTTTTGGGTATTTACAAAATTATGGTAACTAGAATGAAGATTTCAACTGTCAACAAATGTTACTAGCAATGAACAGGTCATAAAAATCATAACTGATCTTCTTTTACGTTGAATTAATGACTCACACTCAGCAACGATCCCGTTGATGTAAGGTAATAGTTGGTAAGAGAATGCAGGGGAGCTTGCATTGGCTATCCAAAGAATAAATCCACTGAAGTTGCTGTATAAAAAAAATAATAATAATGTGGAAATTCGACTCAAGCTGTCTCACAGAAATCGGAAATAATAGTAGCCTACTGATATTGAGTACCTTTTAACATCGAAATTGTTTGATTATTTCAATTACATGTTCTGTTAGGCTCTTAATGCGATGCAGAAATTACAAAATAAATTTAAATAGAAAATTTAAAAAAAAAAGTTAAAATGTAAAAAAAAAAATAAAATTGAATGTGTATTAGCAGTGTCTAAAAACAAAAGAGCAGTAAAATGTGTCGGGTTACAAGAATATTGATGGGTACTAAAATGTTAATTTCATCTTCCACCAGAAAATGTCCTCTTTAGAGATTTCCATACCCACAATAGTTAGACACATGTAAACGTCATTTTCCATTACGGAATTGTCAAGTTACACTTTTGGCAAAGTTCCAGACAAGTAGAAATACGACGATTTTGAGGGGCTATCAGGTGCTGGGCATACGCCTGAAGATTCGAGATTTTTTCTTTGCCTTCGTTACTTCGATCAGTTCCACTTTGTGCACCCGATGAAGTGTGAACCAGAAACTCCCAGAAAATTAACACAAACTTTGTTGACAATACTACTTTTTAATTCAGGCCTTCGCTGTACATTTCAAAAAACAATTTTACCTTCCTCAAACGTTGACAGTAAATTAAAGTGTTCTTAAATAGGATATCCTTCGTAATACTTATTTTTATTCAATTTTTGTTAATTGAAATGGGAAAATACAAAGGTAAATGTGTTTGTTTATAGTATGAAATTGTTTTCATTTCTATCCTTATGAGAACGTTAGCCATATTAAGTTTCGATAGCTATAGACAGGCCTAAGTGTTATTTTCGTTGAAGGACTCGGTGGATGGAAATTAACGGCAGCGTTACACAACACCTTTTGTAACGCTATATCACTTGCAATTTTCGTAGCGACGAGCCCTCATTCAAACACCAGGTTCCTATTTAATCACCTCTAACTACTTATCATAACCTACTGTCACGATGTCGCTCCCCAATATTTAAATTGTCTCTGCAATACTCATATTTTGGAACACGACGCATGAAAAGGCCGTATAGATAGTTTTCAATTTCTCTGCGACGTCACTTATCTGTTCAGGTGCTTTCTATCTAGGATCAAAGATCAAGTACTTTTATGCTAACCAAAAATCACCCCTTTACATTCCCACTGTTGCTGCCCAGCCCATATGATAGTTAGTTTGTTTGCATATTCCATTAAGCTAAAAAAGGCAACTTTTCATAATTGGGTCATGTCGGACTAGGTCACACCTTATTTCAGATATCCCCTCTTGAAATTCTTGAAGAAAGTGTCTCATTCTTTGAATACATGCGGTCACTATCAAGTTGTTACAATGAACAGGGGGAAATTGACCATTCTCTGACCCCTATGCTCTCACCACAAACCGGTTGCTATGGGAGGATGGGTCAACTCTCATCTTTGATAAAATACGGCGGTCTTAGAAGCCATCCATATATTAAACCAACCAATGTTATTGATACATCTTACTCACTGCATGTACAGAAATGTTATAGAATATCTCCTCATCTGTGGCTAACGCTACGCTGATCTAAGTGTTCGAGTTTGTCATTACTTGGAATTATGAGCACCATCTGAAATAAAACTTTGTGACAAAGTCTCATGATATCCCAGTAAAGATCATACTTGTCAAAATGAGAAAATATGATTGTCTCAGAAATGAACGAATTGTTCATGGCCGTGAGCGGTTGAGAAAATTGTAAATAATAGAAGACGTTGACGTAGGCTTGTGTGGCGATAAACTTAGTTGGACTTGTAGATTCATATCATAGCATAGCATAGAATAGCATAGCATAGCAGGATTCTAACTGTAGGCTAAAAGCCTGTAGTAGGTCTTGACAGGAAACAAGTGTGCAACACGGTGAACCACTAGTCCAATCCAACATAAAACTTTCTTTCACCATAAAATGCATATTATAGACATTAAAAAGGGTTTGTGGAAAACTTTGATAAAATGCAAGTTTGTAGACAGTCCTGTTTTGTGGTAGCAAATATTAATGTTTAAAAGTTCGATTTACGACAATTGGCAATTGTATTAGGACTTTTTAACAGGTTTTGTTATTTCTTTTTGGTGATGTGTAACATAACCAACAGTTACGACTGGACACAGGAACAACTGTCGAAGCCTTTACCAAGTGGAAAGAAATTTCTCTTCGTGAAAGATAGCGCCTGCTGCATCTTTAACCGATGGGAAAAACTGCCCAAGGTAGGCCCAAAGTTGTGCTTGGTTTGTCTATAATGAACATAGATTTATTCAGCGGAAATGTTATAAAGGACGGTCTATACGAACATAGATTTTTCCAGGCCACTGTCGTACAAACGTTTGAACAAATGGTGGGGAGGATGATATATGCAGCTACAAGTATGAATATTTCATACATGTTGGAGGTAATTAAAACTGTTGGTTAAACAGTCCACACGATCATACACTGTAAAACCCAATTTGTAGTGATAACTTATCAGAATTGAGGTAACTTGCTGCATGGACCTTTTAAAGTTCAGGCAACCGAGTGTCTCCGATTATGCATGTCATTATTTAGAGAAACTCAGTTGACTGAACTTTAAAACGTTCATGCAGCAAGTTACCTCAATTTCCATAAGTTATCCCAACTTTTGGGTTTCACAGTGTACGTTTGTATATTAACATCGTATAATGGTGTTTTTGACCAAATGTATGATCGTGAAGACGGGGCTTTAAACAAGGCAAACATTTGATATTCGGCTTTGTTGAAAAAAGTTCAATGCGGAAGAACAAAATTTAATACATTCATCCAGTATAACTAAACACCGATTCCCCGCACTCTCCATTTGATTGAAGCCTTTTTGAAAGTAATGAGGTTTAATTGTTTCCATAAAGACGGCGTATGTACTCAAAGTATGGAACATTACTTTTCAGTTGTTTTTGTTCCACAAACCTAGACCCTTAAACACATAAATTGGTACTCACTTAAAAAAATAAAAAGGCATGTCTGCCTCTCCTTCAGTGATAACGTTTCGCTTAATTATAGAACACACGCATCTTTATACAACTACTTACTAAAAAACATCTCGCACATTAAAATTATTACTAAAGTCATACGGTATTTAATGAGTTACTTATACCATGATCCCAATATATTAAGTAATAACCCATTAATGTGTTTTAAGGGAGTTTTTAGCAGATAAGATACATTTAGACTAAATAATTTCTTGAGAGACAAATTGAACCTATAAGGACTTTTCCAGTGACACGGATAGCGCAAATGCTTCAAATACTTTACTTTTGTCTTCCTTAGGTACCATTCAAACACACCTTTCTTATCAGAGATCCCTTACGTTCAGCCGAATCTAATAGAAGACTATACATGTCTTTTTGGCGATATGACGGTAAACCAGAAGACTTCGACATGTATCACCAAAACCCATATCTGGACTCAGAGCTGCTACCACCAAATCCTTTCTACGAAGTATGGCGCTACGTCAAAGCAAATATCGATCCAAATCCGGTAGTGATCGATGCCGATGATCTCCAAACTTTTCCTGAGCAAATATTGAGGAAATATTGTAGAGCTGTCAATATTCCCTTCAAGGAAAGCTACCTCAATTGGGAAGAAAGTGATGAATCCTTGAAGTACTACCACGGTTGCATAGATCAGATGGTTCTGGGAAAACAGATTCATACTTTCGATGCAGCTTTTTCATCGTCTTGCTTTCAGCCGATCACCTCCCCGAAACCAAGCTTCGACGACCTAACACCCGACGGACAACGGTTTGTTCTAGAGAATCAAAATGGGTACAAAGAAATGCATGATATTAGAATAAAGCCTGAATAGTGAGGGATAGCCAGTTTTATTTTCGCTAAGGTCGTATAAGAGTAATTTATTTTATGATTGTTTACGACAGATTTTTCATAATCTATGTACAAACCTTTGACAATATTTTAACAACTTATGACCACTCAACCATGATTTAAATGTTTATTGATTTTTTTACTCAGCTTCGGGATCTGCTACATGCTGTGGTACGAAATTTCTAACTGTGGGTGGTCGAGTCACAAGTCAAGTCGAGTCATTCGTCACATTACTCCAGTCAAGTCAAGTCAAGCACATTTTCAAGTCAAGTCATGACAAAAGTCAAGTCAACTCAGACATTTTGGTCAAGTCAACTCGAGTCAGTTGCTTGTGTCTATAAGTTAACGCAAGTCACACTATTACATAATCATAGCAAATTTAAAACTGGTATTTTCTCTTTGGTTAGACCTGGAGACAACCAGTCTTAGCAGGTCTACGATGCACAGTCCTAACAAGGACCTATGAAAAAAGCGGCATATCGGCCGTCTTTACGGTTGAAATTGACTTTCTTCTCGCAGTAAATTTTGGAGGAAAAGTCTTAATTTACTATCACTAATTTCTTCTCCAGATCCTAGAGGAGTGTTACGGTTAGTTTTTATTTCTGCGATCTTTTTTGAAAGGGCAAAAAACATGTAATGAAAAAAGGAACTTTTTTCGCGTGGTAAAATCATTGTATGACTAAGGAACATGCTTTCACCAGTATGCTGCTGAGCTACATTCTTACGTCAGTATGAAATGTTTGCAGAGGCAGTTACCATTTGTATGTGTAGGAACTACAGTAACCAAATGTCATAGGCGTGGAAAGCTGTTTGAGACTAGGGGGGTGAACCTTGTTTCGGATCGCCGTCCTGAGGAGGGGTCTATGGAGAGGGGGTTTCCCACTCCCCCTTTGGAAAATTTTTGGATATTTGAGGAATGCAATTCGGTGAATCATTTTGGACAAATTTTAAGAATAAATTAATGCAAATTTTTGACGTTTTCCTACAGAAGTACCAAATAAGGGTTTCCTTTAGAAATTCTTTTGATATTTGAAGGTCCTTAGATGCAATTTGGTGCACAATTTTGGATAGGAATTTTTGACAATTTTTACAGAAGAGACAAATAAAAATTCCCTTTGGGAAATTTTTTGATATTTGAGTTTCCTTAGATGCAATTTGGTGCATCATTTTGGACAAATGTTTAGGTAAATTACAGTAAATATTTGACAATTCTTACTGAAGCGAAAAATAAAGGTCCCCTTTGGAAAATTTTTAGATATTTGAGGGTACTTAGAAGCAATTTGGTGCATCATTTTGATCAAATGTTATTGTCAATTACTGCAAATATTTGACCTTTCTTAAAGAAGAGACAAATAACGGTTCTCTTTGGAAAATTTTTAACATTTGAGGGTCCTTAGATGTAATTTAGTGCATCATTTTGGACAAATTGTAAGGTAGATTACTGCAAATATTTGCAATGCTTTCATAAGAGACAAATAAGGGTTTTTCGTCTTTGGAAAGTGGGAGGGGGCTGAGGTATACTTCCACCACCACAAATTTCGAGGGGTGTCTCCCCAGCCCCCCGCTTCCTATGTCCTTGGTTTTATGTCACAATATTAAGCACACGGCATTCTGATATCAACAAATATTTCGAACGCTACATGCAGTAAATTTTACGAAGTGACAAAGTTGATGATTTTATTTCAAATTATCGGAACTCTTCAGACATTTAAAGTGATCAAAAATAACTGCAAAATTAGTGTAAGATTTGGAAAGGAAAAGTTATGGCAGTAAATAAGGACTTGAGATCCTAGTTTTGCTATTAGAAGAAGATCAATTTCGACCAGCATTGTGCTGGTCAAAGACCACAGATTTTCAATTGGTCGTTGTAAGCAGTGGCGCAGCCAGGACTTGGTGATGGGGGAGGGTCCACAACAGATAAGGTTGTAATCCCACTCCAGATACCTCCACAAAGTCAAAGTTAATCGTGCATATGCGTACTCTCAAGAAGGAACCGTTCTTGGGAAGGGAGCTATGGGACGGGGCACCTCTTTCCTTGAGAAATTTTTGTCCGTTTAAGGTGGCTTGGATGGCAAATTTCCGGACTCATTATATGTTGGAAGATCCTTATAATTTAGTTAATTTTTAGTTTTGTTGAATATGAGGGAAGGCTGTGTTTTCTAAGTGGAGGGGTGACAACTCCTTCCCTTGAGAAACTTGTGGTCATGTTAGGGGAATTGTATGTATACAAAATATGCTACATTTGGCTAATGTTTGAACTATAGGGGTGGAGTTGGCTTGGTGGTTGAGTGTACTGCCTTGCACACTAGAGGTCCCCGGATCAAATCCCGGTGGAACC
>WURT03106211.1:0-12230 GCA_009936505.3 Holothuria glaberrima
AGCCACAACTGGAAAAAAAGGCCGTGGCCGGCCCGACTTAAACCAATTGGTTACAAACTGAGCCGTAAAACCTCATCGAACAAATCTAACCCATTCCGAGCCAATTCCGAATACGGCGAAAAACGGACTCGAGTCCAGACCCGGGCTTTACAACTCTGTCAGTTTTGTTATGCCTACACAAGTATCTGCAAAATACAATATAAAGGGAGTTTTAGCATGATTATACTTCTAACGTGGATGATAAGACAGCAGCAACGTTTATGATAATTACATTTACGCTCATTGGCGGATGCACGATTTTTTCGTAGGGCTCTCTTTCAAGATGGCGACGTTCGAGGACAAAGTCGACCAATAGCCCCACCATGATTAGGGTTGAGGACACTCTCTGACTAGCTGTACCTACGTGTGCTCGTGTGGTAAAGTGACACTTTGGACAACAGATGCATTTTTGTAACCATCTTGACATTCTTTAATGTTTTCTTTGGCGGCATGTATGTACCAAACAGTTTTATGAACATACACATTTTTCCAAAGTTTCCTCGACTCTTTGGCGAAGAGCCGAAGGGCCAAACCAAACGTCACTACCAAAGGAGTTCTGCTCTCTAAAGGAGCTACGTACCTCGAAGGGACACGAGATTCAACATGAACAACCTCATGACCTTCAGACTTCTATATCATGGGTCTGTCATGCGTCGTCCCATTCTAGACTGGCTTAAAAGAACAGATACTAGACGTGATCTTAGTAGCAGTTTTATTAACATAAACCTCAACGCAAGGTGAATATCTATCCATCCACTACGCCCTCAGCTTTAGCTGATACTTAAACAAGGAGATATTATGACGCTGACATGTGCTAAAACGGTGTGGTCCAACTGTACAAAAATCAGGAAAAACGACAAAACAGGTGGCGCTGTAATTTTTATGGCTTAGACCTGCGGCTTGACCACTCGATGTGCTATTGCTTCTATGCCCAATGTAAAGGATGAAATGCACACCGGTTCGGCTAAATACGTCCTTACGACTGCATTGGCATTATTGTCATTTCTATGCGTAACTTTTTATCCTTGGCTAGGCTTCCTTCCTCTGTGTTAAATTGTGAAACATTTGCACATTTTCATTTACTTCGGCCCTTGCCTTGACCAAACGAACTAGTCTCATTACACCTACGTCTCTCACAAAATGCCCTTTTACAATCATCTAAATTTGTCCGTGTTTTTAACGTATAAATTTTTCATCAGATCTGTCATCTTTCTTCAGAACAGTCCTTTATCCCAGCTATGTGTATGGTCAGAGCTTCTAAATACCTTTTAATGTTCATCATCAATAATAAATTCCTTTTCGTTTTGGCGGCAATATTTCTTTTTATATATTCGGCAGGTACAAATCAAACCATAAGGTGTGAACAAACTCCTTGCCTGTGTGTGTACAATTTAGGTTGTATATCACCATGATATATGCAAACGCAGACGAACAGACGATCTGCAGTAACTGTAATTAGAATGTGGTCTTTTTTTCATTCATCAAAGTAATGTCGTTTTACAGAAATCCTGCAGAGTAATCTATATGAAAAGTACTGAACAAACAATCGCCAAGCTAATTCAAATGACAAATTAAACCAAAATGAAAATCAATAGATCTTGGACTCAATAAAGAATTGTCTTAATGCGGCCAAGCACGGCTCTAAACCGCAATCTTTTCCAAATTAGATTCCATACAAATTTGTATCTTGTTTGAGCGACATATTTGAAGAAGGTTCTAGCTATTTTATCTGCGTTTTCAAATTCAGTTTGTAAGTTTTAGTTTTTAGTCTATTTTGAATTGAACGAACGAGAGAGTGGCTTTCAGATGGAAAATGGAGAATTCTACACTCATAATTTTTTGAATATATATAAGCAAAAGTGGATAATTTTCGACTAGTGGGCAACATTTTATCCAATTTGGCAGTATTAAGAGGCAGCACTTTCCATTTTAGAGAAACTTGTGTAGGAAGAAACGTGATCACTATTTTCATTGCAAACATAATGATAATGTATAACTTGAAGTCAGTGAAGTGGAAAGACAACTTCTAAGAACTTTTTTTTTTACAAAAGTTTTGATGGTCATCATGGAGCATCTCGACTCTTGAAAGGTTTCGTTTTAAATGTGATCAACAGAAATATAACCACAGAAAGCAACTTCCGCGTGTAAAGCTGCACATTAAGTTAAAGAGAGGAAACGTCGAAAAGAATCAAGGAAGTTAAATAAATGGATTGGTTTATCATAAGGACCAATGCATTAGTATACTGAACCCTTAAAGTTTCAAGAACGCGTATAATTTCCTCCCTCACTTTGCCCATCACGTCCATTAAGGCAAAATATCGCCCTTGGCAACAAAATATGTATCAAACTCGAAAAAAGACAGACATTGTATCAATTATATTAATTCCTTTTAAAAGGTGATTCACGTGTGATGCTGGTGGAGAAACATAAAACGTTCATCGTACTTTGATGTTATTTGTGAAAAGAGCGGAAACGTGGCAAAACATCAAAACTTGCTCAAATCGTAATCATGTTTCGCGAGGACCATGCATTTTGACATACTAAGCACATTGTAATTGTATACAGTAGTCATGAAAAGTACGAAATGTCGGGTATTTTAGGCCTATGTAAGCGAGGCAGATAGCCCCTTTTCGAAGGTGGGAAGGCCTACGGTGCAACATTTTAATTCTTTTTTACTATTGTATATGTGAAAGTCCATACCCCCCACGTCCTTACATAATGGACATCAATGCATACTACAGAAGGAAACAAAAGAACAATGCAGAATGGTCAAGAAAAACTGATAATATTGTATTTTTTGTCAAAATTGCTACAAATGTTGCAGTTTCCCTAAGATTTTTCTCTTTGAGTTAGGATGCCACTACAAGCTTTTCCTGTAATAGCATTTTCAAATTTATTACTTTTCATTTGTGTTGAATTATTAGTTATATGTTCGATCAAAGCTGAGTAATCGGCTTCACCCTATCATTAAAATTGTTGGAAACTCTCCAAAATGTCTCCTAGAATTTCCTCTATTTCCTCTCATGATAGGCTATTGTTTTTCTGCTTCCCAGCTTTGTCAAACTAAATGTGCGGCTTTCTGCAGTAAATGAGTGATATTCCTAAATCAAAGAACTTAATTTATGGTTACCCGCAATCAAAAGATTAATTAATAAAATAAACTCACATCGAACTTATAGTTGAGTGTGGTTTAAAACTACAACGTCTAATGGACCTTAGCACAAAGTGAGATGCACTGGATTTTTACCCAAACTGATTAACCTTTTGCCTTTCTCCTATCTTCCTAATACATGAGTGCAACCTCTAAATTTGAAGTCCTACTTTCCATTTCTGGTAATTTGAGTTTTGGATATTAATTTGAATTGGGTGCGACTATTTTCCCAAGGGAGGAAATTAATGGCCAAAAGGTTCTTCTGATGTTACACTAAAGAAGTAATGACCTTGGGTTATATTTACTAAATTAGCACTTTAATAGCAGTTCCTTATGGTGAAGTGAACTTCACAAGTACTCAAAACGAACTTTTAAGTATATAGGCCTGAAGACTGAACGGCTAGAGGCGTTTACGATTAGCTTTGCTACCTGAGTGAGACCATTAACCGGACATCTTCATACAACTGCATCTCCGTGTAAAGAGATCGACCTATTTAAAAAAAATTAGGGATGTCAGAACCAATAACGAAACGATCTTTTTCCATTTGGAGATTTTTTCTGAGACCATCATTACAGCTCAAACTTTGATGTAGTCTTTGACTACTTTAAGAATAGCTATTTTATATGTCGGCTCGACGGAAGTGTCTCTTTCACCGCATGGAGTAATAAATTCACCAATAAGAGTGACTAAAACACCCTTGTCTGCGGCAAAGAAGAAAGTATTTCCTTCGCCCTAAGGAAAACTTAACATGAAAAAGAATTACTCTCGACCGGTCATACATCGATGATTAATGTAATGCTGTATTCATCACCTTGAAGGGAGGTTCGGGTGTAAAAGCCATCCTTAACATGTTAGTGTACTCGACATTAAAACGGTCCCTAATAACCAGTTAACAGCGCGCTGAGTTGCAAATAAACTGGGGCACGTGACTGCTAAACGATGGCGCTTTTTCATCTCTTGGTTGCATCGGAACAGTTAAAATAAGTCTTCAAGTTCGCCTGCAATAGCAGACTTAAATCTTTGCTAAATGCCCCCAAGGAATCAATGGCACTGAGGTCACTGCTCTATTATTTACACTCCCAGTTCCCATGATTTCTTGGGGAAGAAGGGAAATATTGTGTTTAAAATACACTTACATGACATGCACCGAAAATACAGCTGCAATCATTATTAAACCATTCAGTCTCACCTATAAACTCCAGCAACAGCTTTATCTCCTCAAAATATTTTTTATTTCAAGAGTAACGGAAATTGCATCATTTGCACTTTTGGAAGTTTGGGCCAACAAATATTTTCTTCCTTGAGAACATTATTTCATGAAGAGAAAGCTACCGGACTGCCTTATTTTAAATTATTTTTCCTTCTATAACTATAACTATTTGTTTCAAAATTATGAAAATTTTCTGTAAAACAAACGCCATATTTTCCCTTTAGCTTTGTGGTACATCTGTAATCCATTTTCATTTCTGTCTTTGGCGACCCAAAGCAAAAATGCACCTTTAATGACTTCAGATTTCTTAAGGAAGGTTAATCTGCTACAGTTACTTTAAAAAAAAAACAAGAGCAGAGACGTAGATATCCGGATCAGCGTTTAGACATCAAAAATAAGTTGAAGTCATCATTAATTTACGATATTTTCCCCACATCTTTTTTCTGTTATAATCAGGCCATGTCTCTATTCAGCGTAGAGTTCGCACACAAGATATTAATGCAGACGTGGCGTTATAGTCCACTAGTTCTCAAACCGTGGGTAAGGCAACCCTAATTTTCGCAGCCTGAAGACTTTCGATTCGGGTTGTTCGCTTCTGGGCAAAACTTCACATTTCTCTCAGACTTCTTCCTTTACCTATGATAATCATTACGATCATCAGTGATTACGTGTTCTTGTAAGTTCGAATCGCCTTTGAGTCAGCCCCCCAAAAGACTATCCTGAGGGAGGTTTGAGAAGAACCGTAACACCTGATCCATGTATATAGTACCATCATGTCTCCCAAGCTGAATCCGAGTCCACCAAGCCCAATTGTTATTTAATTTCCATTCCATTGTTCCCAATTTCAAGTCCAGCCAGGGCCAACTCGTTTTGACAACAGTATATTACCATCATGACTTTTATAATCACCGAAATGTGATTTCACTAAATAACGTTATTTTTGGTGGTAACTTTCGCAGTCTGATCCATCCTGATAGCTATTTTACTAGCATGCCACCATCCCTGCATAATATTGTGTACCAATAATAATGGAGCCTGCAGTAATTATTTATGTAAGTGTTATTTTTGTTGCTCGATTGGAATCGGATCGAGTCAGAGTCCACTTGCATTTCATTCCTGGACAATTCTGATTGCTGAAACTTCCATTCCTGGACGAGATCTAGTCCGGACTCGGGCGTTAAGCCAATTCCCTTCCCAGGGAACGAGAATACAACTTTCAGCCACTTTTCCAAAAGCCTAAAGATCCTTTCCAAAGTCCAACGGCTGGCACTGCCAGCCTGACCCGAGGATGGTAAAAGCGGTCTTTGACAACTGAGCAGCGGCGTGCTGCATCTTACGAGCAACTTTATCCAATAAACCGTTCACGAACATCGAGGGAGATTTGGTCGTGACTCGATAACCTGAGCAGGGGACCTATGGTTTAGGTAGAAGACGTCAGGAAGCTACTCCTGCATCCTTCACCGAAAATCCACCCAATCGAGCTGAAGTTGAATCTGGTCAACTATGGCAAGTCCTGCAGAAAACAGATTTTGACCGATGGTAGAGGTCACTCTGCCGCCCTCAGTAGGTCAGCAGATCGATTTAAGCAGCACCATGTGCGGAAGTGAACTTTTCATGGATCATCGAGTTATCATTTTGAAATGCAACTCCCTGTTGGCAGTTCGCGGTTGGCAGCGTTTGCCGCTAACTTTTCTTGGATGTGCCGGGCCAACCGTAACTTCTAGCGAAAGTTTCAAGGGATCCATCAACTGGCCCATACTATTTTACGGACGAAATACATACAAAAACTAACATTATCATTACTGAACATGCCTGTTACAGTAATTACTTGCAACAAGCTTAGACCTTATGCCAAATAGCAGATCGTGAAGCACCATGGAAAGGATAATTCCAATCCTCATACTTTTAGCATTATGACGATGAGCCTTCTCCATGGTGACGATCTACTTTGGTCGTCTGTTCATGGAATAATCCTTCCCAGAATGCAGTTTTGAAGCGCCTTCTTATTTGGCATAAGGTCTATTATCAGGATCAAGTCTATTGTGCGTCTACTAGAGCGTCGCCAAAGCATTCTGAGTGGGAGGCGGGGGGGGGGGGGGGGGGGGGGGGGGGGGGGGGGGGGGGGGGGGGGGGGGGGGGGGGGAGATGTGCCATGTTTTTGCCAACTATAGGGAAGATAATACCGACAGAAAAAATGACGGGCTTAGTGCGAAGTAAGTGTATGTGAGATCCAGGGGCTCGCTTCAGATCCCCAGGTCGTACCCAAAGGCAACGTTCAGATAGGGGCCAGGGGGTAAAGCCCCTTAAAATTCTGGACCACTCTCAAAATGATGAGGCTTAGAATTGAGTTTGTAGCTATCCTCAAAACCTTTTAAAGGGCCCTCCCAACTTTCTTGGGATCATCAGCAAAATCTTACAAATGTCCTCTTCTTTCCTTTACAAATATCTTTCATGATTATCCAAATAAATATATATATATTCCATACTAAATGTAAGATAAGAAATTATTCTATATAAAGTGAAAAATTTAGTACAAAACCATCGTCACATGACTTAAACAGATCCATTCATGAATAAGGATACCGTGGTACTCTAATTCAGATTGGGGTGACTGCATTTTCCCTTTAATGGGCAATAAATAAACTAATAAAATCACCTTTTTTAATTAAAAATGGCAGTCAGGATTATATAACTGCTCTACACAAAACACGACCATTCACCGATCCGTACAATCCAACCAATCAAATTTGCGGTAGTCGGACTAGAATACTCTCTCAACGATGAATGCTTCTGTATTGCGCTCCGACCGTGAAGAGATTATTTTAAGTAAAGTATTTTCCTAAAGAATGTGAAATTTGAGTAGCTGGACTAATTAGGCGACATTTTTTCACCGCTGCCGTTTGTCAACTAGAAGAATTTATTTCAACCAGCCAGTCGGACCCGTGGGGGGGGGGGTTTCAACTGGCCCGGTGGTATTTCAACTGGTTTTTGGACACCGGGACATCACTGAGGTCGAACGATGTGTTGGTGATGGGGGTGCCGCAGTGTTTTTGCCGGTGGCTTTTGGCTGTTTGATGGCCAACACAATGCATGCTGCGAACAGGGAGTTGCGTATCAAAATGGCATCTTGGTGATCGGCTGATGACATACAGTAGTCATGAAATAAGAGCCGTAAATATCCATATCTAAATTAAGTTTGAAAATAGCGCCATCCGAAACACGAAGTAACTTCGAAGTTGTTTTCTGAAATGGACAATATATTATAGCTGATTGCATCATTATTGGAAATGCTTAAAATCATATTAAAAACTTCCCAGTAGCCATCTAGTCAGCCATATAGAGTTCGGAAGGTAAATTTAATTTGACTTTTAGGTTTCCCGAAAGGTAACGTTATAACGTGTGGTCATTCGCCAACGTCGTGGGTAGCATTGTAAGTTAACAGGTCAGGGTGTGACCATGGTCTGTGACAAGTAAACGGCTCCCTGCATAAATATTACAGCACAGTGACTGAAGCCGAGAAAATTACTCCCAGAAGAATTAACTTAGATAACTTCGTAGCATTTTGATGCTTGAAGCTTTGTTTTTCTTCGGGATGCCTTTGATGATCTAAACGGTATATTTATACAAAAAAGCTTTATCATGATAGTATATTAGTAATAAGCTATTATTATTTTATTACTTTTGGAATATCAATGCACTACCGAAAATTTAAAGCGAAGTTTTCTTTCGAGAAATCTGCCACATGATATTGGTAACAATGGGATGACGGGAGTTTGTTTTTAAATACAAGGCTCCATGTTTTAACCCAACACACCAGTAAATGTCCAAGAAAAGGTACACTGTCAATCAGTGGCGTACGCAGGATTTCTCTCAAGAGGGGGGGGGGCATGCAGTATGTTGTGTGATCGCCGGTCTGGGGAGGGGTTCAATGGGATGGGGTTTCCCCCTCCCCTCTGAAAATTTTTGAAAAATAGGTGTCCTTAATTGCAATATGGTGCCACATATGCTACCTTTTTAATTAAAATTTGTGTATTTTTAGGACCTAAAAAGAAAAGGGCACCAGTTATCACAGGCCTGGGGGAGGGGTATAAGGGGAGGGGTGTCCCATCCCCTTTGAAACTTTTTGAAAAATTAGTTGTCCTAACATGCAATCTGGTGCCACATATGCTTCCTTTTGAATTAAAATTTGTGCTACAAAATTTGCCTATTTTTAGGATCTAAAAAAAAAAAATGGCATCCGTGAGGGGGAGGCATGGCCCAATGCCCCCCTGCGTGCGCCACTGCTGTCAATTGTAGATCCTATAAGGACCTGTCGTGATACGAGTTTCGTCCACAGACATCCCATATAGACAGGTGATCACGTGATCAAGTGTCGCTATCGTTCGAACAAGTTTAGCTTATCAAGATTCCTGCCGCACTAATGTCGTTTATGTAATTTGACGATAAATCTGAAACATTTCAGACAAAATAAAAACATGAATGGAAGGAAAAAATCACAGTGCTGCATTCTGTTCGTTGATTTTGAACAATTGCGTTTTCTCAATATTTTTCCAAGTTTCCTTCATAATCTGTCGATACTGAGACAGTTGAGCAAGTCCAGTCTGTACGCAGAAAATATAGGAGGCAGCCATATTGGTAAGCCAAACAGTTACGTAAGGTGGGACGAAGGCAGGACTTTGTACAGGGTGTTCTGACAATGTTATAAGAAGTCCGTGGTTCCGTTATGTTTACATGAGCAGTTGGTGTTGACTCTCCATTGGTATAAAGGAGGACATGTTAACGTGTGAATGGTGAACCGCAACTTAGGAGGGACTGGATGTGATGTTAAGTGTTTTTTTCTCTTTTAATTCGTGAGAGAAAGGGCTGATTTCTATCATCTTGCTACAACATACTGGTTAAATCACTCCCTCTAAAAGCATCCCCTGGCAGCTCAAACTCTAAAAGGTCTTGTGTGGTGAATTTGTTTGTAATTTAATAACTTCCATCTGAAGGGTACTTTAGGTTGGCTGTGAACTTTGAAAAGGTTGTGGGGTTAGGGGGCGTGAAAAAGACTATTTAATGCGTAGGTCCTAGGTGCGCAAGTAGCAGCCTGTCTCGTTATTTGCGATCCACGGTGTGCACTAAAGCCGCCAGAGGAGCCCCAAAGCTTTTATCATGGAAACAAGCTTCTCCATGAAATGGTGGCTATCGCATAAGTAATAAGTTAAGTATTCAAATAAAAGTGGCCCTCTGCTCGAAACAATTGAAAATGGGTGCATATAGTTGATGGTGTATCACATTTAATTTGTCGGGGCACAATTAATTAGCCTTGAAACTCACTGCACTCTCTACAAGCTACATAAGTTTGATCATTTTGTCATTCTGTAGTGTGAGATGGAGAAACATCCGCTCACTCAGATCTTAATTTGAAGTGTAGTCCAGTACCGACATTGCTGGATTGGAATGTACAGAATTATTGCAAGTGTATCCGCAAGTAATTTATGGTAACTCATTGCGCTCTTCTCTTTCGCATAATGCTGTGGCGCTCTTCTCTCTCACATAATATTCATCACGAATCATGCACTCATCAAGTACATTGGTCAAGGGAGGTTACTTTTTCTGCTTTGCGATCATTAAGGAGGAGAGCGAAACGCTAAACCATGCCGATGAAACTTATTTTGGTGTAACTACCCTAAATTTTAGACAATACATCACCATATAGAATCAAACGCTTGGTCAAATTTAACTCCATGGCTGGATTCAAATTAATAAGATGGGTGGGTGGGGTTGCTAGTGATGACGCATGGCCTATGAACGATTACCAGCCTATAGACCTTATGCCAAATAGCAAATCGTGAAGCACCCTGAGAAGGATAACTCCAACCCGCGAGCTTGAGTATTGTGACGATCAGCCTTCTCCATGGTGAAGATCTATTTTGGTCTTCTGTTCATGGAATAATCATTCCCAGAATGCAGTTTTGAAGCGCCCTCTTCTTATTTGGCATAAGGTCTATGCGAATGAGTTTTAAATTGGCTAGATCATTTTGAAAATATTCTTTGTGACGTCAGTTCTTCCCTGATTACAGAGACGCATCCGTACTCATTGACGGCTCAACAATGTGGCATTGGGAACATAGACTACAGTATAAGCTTACACTGTAGGCTGTTCGACGGCTCAGCCTTGGGTGCCAAACAGTCATTGTCGGAGATTCGTAGTGGTCAACTGAAGAGAAATCTTATGATCGACACAAGGAAAGGGCCAAATGAGTCAATGTTTTTAACGATACTTCATTAAAGCCTGCAAAATATGCAAATGTACACTCCAAAATAAGATTTTGTACATGTTTTTCACGATACTAAATAGTACCCATTTTTCCGCGATTTAATGAAACGTTGATACTCCACTCCCGCCTGAGAAGTCGGCCCGTGAATTTTAGGAACAGTGATGTAGCCCTCCTCGACATTTACAAAATTCAATTTGAAATTTAGCTAACATCATATGCTTGTTAGTCTACAAACAAATCTTTTGATCTGAAATATAGACAATGGTGTGACAGGAGGGAATCCCGGTTAGAGGGGATCAGGTGGGCCAGTTGGAATGGGTCCCAAATTTAAGGGACAGATTCCTGTGGGAGGAATTAAGGTAGATGTTTAGTAAAGACATTTGAAACAGGGCGTAGATTTCCATTCTTTCCCGCGCCTCCTACAAGCTCTGCACGGCAAGACGTGCCATCCATTCTGGTAAAATGGGACGAACAAAATGATAAATTAAAACAAAAATATTGTTTGTCTCATTGCTCCAAAATTTATATCTCCTCTGCCAAGGAGTCTAGGCGTACCATGGGTCAGGTGCACAAGACGGGCCCACCCACAACCCTTCAATCCAATAATTTTTTGTAAACATTGCAGTCCCTTGGCCACGAGGTCAAGTGGTAATAGTCAATTTTTGGGTCTTGCTTATCCAAAATAGCCGTTAAATCTAGCTAATGCTACAATTTAATATAAAGAATTAACATCTAAAGTTTTGATACATGTATAAACCTTTGCAAAAGTTTTCAGTGACACAGCTTCCATTTTGTAGTCATAGAAAAGCCTTTATGCAAATTTCCAAAATTAGTGAAGTTAACAATGAAGACAAATTCATCGTTAAGGGCGGGTCACTCTGCAGCGATTTTCAATCCGAAATCCGATCCAATTTTTTCTAAATCGGACCAATAGTTTTTTATTCAGACTTTTTTCTAAGGATGGTCACGATTTATCGATAACTGATCGATCAACAGAGAGATATTTGTTCGAAAATCAGTCCGATTTTTGTACGTGTCCGATAAACGCTGTCTGTCGATGTGACGTCACAAAATAATTAGTTTACATTTTATTTTCGTAGTCCTCTGATTCAAATCACATATTTACACAGGTGGGCAAATTTTTGGCTCTTTCTGACCAGGGATGGAGAAGATTTTAACTAAAACTTAAAAAATCGGACAGTAATCCTATCCGAAATTGTTCTAGTGTGACCCGCGCTTCAGTCTATCCTCAGTTATCCCACAGCACCCACTCTTGCAAATGTTATAATGCAAAAATATTTAACAATATTTTGAAACTTAAGATCCCTCTCAATTGGTATTAAAGCCTCCCCCCCTTCGCCTATGCATTAGGGGGTCTTAGACGTCCCCTATACTTAATGCCCTTGAGGAAACGATTGACACTCGCGTGGAGTCCACGTCAAATCCCCCATTCCAAAAGCGTACCGCCGCACTGACAGGACAAGACTTAGCCAGGCTGACACTTGCACGACTTTTGGCCACGATTTTGTCGTGGCAAGTCGTGCCATTTTGGGGCACGAACTGGGA
>WURT03106222.1:0-12229 GCA_009936505.3 Holothuria glaberrima
ATTATCGGTAAATTTGTTTTACATTATCGGTTGTTTTTACATTATCGGTTAATTTTTACATTATCGGTTGTAACAGGCGCCTAGTACTAGCCCATAGTCTTACTCTTGACATTGCACGATTGCTGAAGTCACATTCCCAAAGTCAATGGGTACTTAATTTGATTTCTTGCTTTTAACGGGCAATGGATGTTTCGAATTATTTTTGCCTTTTTAGTACTGGATCAGAACACTGTTTTTGTTCTACTCTTAAAGATTCATTTAATGTTGTTCTCAATGAGACCACGCAAGAGCCTAAGAGAGCATCCCCAAAAGGGTGTAGGGCAGTTCAGAGTCCAGCGAGGTCTCTTGCATATGTGCCTTTATCTTATCAGAAGTAGTAGTAGATCACAACTTACTTGTAGGGACTTACCCAGTTTTAGCGAAATTAGTCCAAAAGTACATAACTTGTACTGATAATTTTGATTCCTCCTCCGTCATTGGACCATGAGTTGCACGTAACTCTGTAACAAAAGGATATCCAAACACAAATGGTATATCCTCGGCATGTCCAGCTCGGAGCCATCCTGGTCCAGTTCCATTTATTTCAAAAATGGACCTGCAACAGAAGCATTAAAGTAATATATCACAGCAGTACCTCCCCTTTTAGTATGTCCAACTTTGCGGGCTACTACAATAATAAAGCACTGGTACATTACAATAGCTCACCTTAATTTCGGTAATCCCTCCGTTCAACGGTTTTGTTTATGGAAAGTCCTGTGGGTAATTTATGTACAAGTACAGGTGAAAACCTAAAATGGCCCCAATTAAACCACCACCTGAAGGAACACAATACTCATAATAGGCCAACTCCTCAACCATCTGAATTTTATGAATTTGTCTGATATACATACACGGCTCTCATCCTGTTCACCAGCTTGCTACCCCGGCATGACATACTGGTGAGTCAAATCTTTGTTGCATATGGCCCCAGCTTTGGAGAAGGAACGCCACCTAGTATCTGAAGGTCCTGTTTGGAAAAATTTCTCTCCCTCAGTGATAAGATCTTATTCCAGAGCTGCTCTTGCATGGAATTGTTCCCTACCCTCATCAACATTGAGTATACCAGATTTCAGAATATGATGTTCCTTTGTTTTAACATTTTCGGAGAGATTTTTCCAGACCACTTAGACAATTCCCGGAGTTGCTTTAAAATCATCTTTTTGAACACCTAAGTTGGTAGAAATCAGTTGCATAACCTCCGTAGTTCAAATTTTAAGAAAGTGTCCGGGCTTTGGTCTCAATAGTAAGAATGTAAAACAACCGTTTATCTATAATAAAGCTTTGAAACAGACATGGCCTTTTTAGCACTTACCATTCAGGCACGTGAGTCAAGTAATACATATAAACTGGTGATGACGTCATTGTAGCGTGTGCTCTCGCAGTAAATATAGCTGGGCAGCTAAATTCGTCGTCCCCGTAAATTTGAACGATGGCCTCAAAATAATCATGATCTTCTTGGTCAGAGTTAGACCAGTCCACATATTGCTGCTTAACCGCATCTTCCATAAGATCAGACGTGTATCCACTAATGACCGTTAGTGATCTCGGTACCAGCTTTTGTGACGAAAATAATTTTCAGATTCAAGATATTTTAAAGAACTGAAGCATTTCCAGTACTATAAAGTGATATTCCCAAAATGTTGTACAATTAAAAGTATACCCTACTGCTTTATAATTCCAAAAGCCGAAAATCTCAAAAAGGTTGTATTTTATTATGATTAGGCAATCTTAAAAGTTCACAAAGTCAAAACGTTTCAGACAAATCCGCTGTAAAAGCACTTGCGACCCACAAATTCAGGAAGTAACCATCCAAATTAATGGGTCAAATAAAGACCCAAGTAAGGCTTTATTTGACCCAAACTGGGTAAAATTTTTACCCAAAATGTTGGTTCAGTTCGAACCTGACCTAGATGTTTAAGAGTGTGCCTCCGCCTCCTCCTCCTCGTCTCCATGATGTGTTTTTTCCATCTTACTCCCCACATTGAATCTAGCATGGTCGGTAACGAAAACACATGGGAAGTAAATTGGTCAAGTCGCAACAAGATCAGTAAATAAATTCAAAGTACTTGAACTATTTCCTCCATACCTGATGATTATAACAGACTCTCTATTTTGATTTATCTGTACATATTAATATAATAAAGTTAAAGGTAAAGCCGTGTCATATTTTCTTAAGAAGCACACCGGAAATTTAGAAACTTAGTACGAGGATATCACAAAACGTAGAGTAAACAAGTTGGAACCTTCACGGTCTAAAATACAGTTTGATATGCCGCGTGTGGTTGACACTTTGAGAAGCCTTACAAAATATAGGGTTGAATAATTTATAGCAGAAGCATAATTTATATTGTTCTTTCGTAAATAAGACACAACCCATCATTTTGTTTTATGATAAACATGATCAAATTGCATTAATTGAGATGAATAAGTGGGGGATATTGACACTGGAAATAGAGAGGGCGTTAGTTTGACAATTTTCAAGCAAAGTTAAGTAGGCACCGCCGTGCTGCCAAGACATACCAAAACAAAGGTCCAACCTATACTGGAGTAGTGCTGGGCCCAGTGCTGGATTTGCAGAACAAGAGCGACAGAATAGCACTTAAGAACGCCCACCGGTGCGCTGTTCGCACCAAAATGCTATGTCGCCAACTGAGCCGTAAAACCTCATTTAACTTTCTAACAAAATGCTATTACAGAACTCAATAGAACTCCGTATAGTACTGAGCATCAGTCTATACCCTATCGTCATTTACGGAGATTCATAATATGGACATTTAGCTTCAGCGCAACCGCATAAGGGCTCCTAAAGTATGAAGGCACTGGCATTACTGTGTTCCTACCCTTTCATAAGCGTTATTTTCAGTACCTGTATATCGTAGAACTACTCGGCAATAGAATCCATTACATATTCGCTGATCTCGTGACATCATGTCTTTCACACTGGCCAGTCTGACATATATCCACTACTGAAGTTGGTAAACAGAGGCGCACTTCAGACTTAGTTTGATAAACTTCCACACTGATCTCTTCGTGATAAATAAAGAGGTATTTTACCATTACAAGGAAGAAACCAAAGAAACACCACCCTCCCCCTCCGCATAAGTCCCGCTCGCCCATCGCACATTACGTCATGTCTTGGTCCCTCCAATCTAAATCCTGCATGGGAAATCAAACCTGCGGTACAAATAAGCTCATCATCTCCAAGCACGTTTTATTTGATGTAACAAATAAACTCTGAGAATCACCCAATCGGGTGGACTAACAGTAACAAACCTACCCAATCAAAATCCTCTTTACTGATGAATGGCGGTTCTTTCGAGTAAAAGTAGTTAGCGATGTCGTAGTCAAACAACACGTTGACCGTTCCTTCATCTTTGTTGAATCCTATCATCATCGAACAGTCCTTAAAATCTCCTCTTTCGACAATCGTCCTAGGGTAATCGTCAAGGAAAACGCCATCAATAATCGGACCCATATGTAACAAATTCTGTGCCAAAAATATTTTCGAGCAAGTAGTAAAAACGGTGTCATCTTTATACTGTGTCGCTGTACTCCTTTACTTGTCATAAATAAGGGCTAGTTAAGAGGCTGAAAGGAATTTTAAAGTGGCCTCTTGCAGTAAAAAAATCATTACCGTATACTTTTAGCAGTTTAGAGGAGAAGTCTAACGATAAGCGGACACACGGCGGGAGATTTTTACGCCATTGTCTCCTTTATGTAGCGCCTGAATTGCTTCAGAAATGTATGTCCAGGCAACTTCTAATTTTCAAACAAAAAACCTTGTTATATCCTCAGACTTATTAAATCCAAAACGGAGATTAGTGTTTTAATACGTTAGTGAGCATTTGCCTTAATTTTGCATATAAAGTAGTCTTGATTGTGTAAACTGACGTGGTTCATGAACTCTTATCAAATACTTCATTTATATACATGCTGTAACTTGTTTTTCTACGGATTAGCTTGGATTAGGCTGGCACCTGATTCAAGAGCGTTTAAAGGCAATAGGCAGTCGCCCCAAAATTTGCTTTGAAAAATCAGCAAACTTTTGCATATCTCCTCTTATTGCATTACAAGCACCTCTGAAGACGCTTTGGACATAACTATTACAGACATTAGGTAAATCAAGGAGGAAGTCTCCTTGAATTTCACAATTCACTAACAAAAATATTGCAACATGATCAAAATAGGCCATTCATGAACTAGAGTGACGGGGCATACTAACTCTGATTGGGGTGACTGCATTTTCCCTTTAATGTAAGGATTGCCTTTAGACTCTTACATATTAAAACTTCAGTAAATTGTTTTATCTCATATTTTTATTGTTAATGTTCTTTATTGTAATATTTTTGTCCTATTTGCAGATTCTCTGTAAATTTATAGTGGAACATAGAATAAATAAAATAAAATAGATAAAATGAACCATCAACGATAATAACCCTTCTTCAACGACGTCCTCATAGTAACTACTGGCCGACAAATTTGATAACAAAATGCAGTCGGGACAAACGATTCTTGGCTGGGATGGGACGGTAGAACTCTTACACTCTTAAAACCAGTCACTTTAAATTTGAGCCCACCTGAGTCCCATGGGCTCCTAACAGAAAAAGTGTCATATGTTTGACTGGAGTCGGTTCAAAATGAAAACAATTTGGCTCAATCATTTTGAAGCAAACTACGCAAATTTTTTGTCAGATTCCTGCTAAGTGTCCCTTACTAAACCGATCAGTTTAAATTTTAATCGACTGTTTTCAATGTGTAAAATCCTCCAGTAGCAAGATTTCAAAACAAATGTCGGACGTATTCTTGTGGAAAATTCAATTTACGAATAGTTTTACATCAAGGGCAAATTTATTCACATAATACCTTGGCAGAAGTTTCTTCTAAAACAACAGCGTCGACTTGTTTCAAGCATTCAATCAACTCAGTAGTATCTGTTGTTGTACAGTTGACCAAGCGTCCAAGTCGGAAGGCTTCGTTTACTTTGTTGTTTTCGAATTCTTCACGAACTGCCCATAATGCCGATGAAACTCCACTCTGTTGAAAGAAGCTCAAGTTTTCTATTGGTGCTTTCTTTGACTCTTTATATTTAACTTTAAATACATGTATCTTTTAAATATACGGCAAAGACCTTTATATATGCCTTAAACCAGGGAGTTGCTATAGAAACTCCCTGCTTAAAGTTGTTTATATTTCTATGTCATTCTACAAAAAGGTCCGGAAATATTCAATATAAGGCAACACGAATAAAGGCTTCAATTACGCTTAAAATAGACTTTGAAAAGGTCTTCGGGGAATCTATTTCCCCTAATAATACTTTGGTCGACAAAAATAGTTGTTTTCTATCTTTTGTTTGCTAACATTCAGCACATTTCCATGAACCAATTAGAAGTAGGACCGTACAGTCAGTATGAATGCAGGAAAGGAAGGTTTAGCCTACCTGTGGAATTGCCTGAGTGAATAAGTGACGGCTGTGTTTGGCGACGACATGAAAGTCAACACTTGCTCCTCCTGCGCTCTCCCCGAAAATGGTGACTTTGGATTTATCTCCTCCAAACGCTACAGGGGAGAGAAAGGTAAGTAAATGTAGGGCAGCGCTATTTCAGGGGTTTCCAAATATCGTATATACAATCCTAGTTACGTCATTAGTTTCCATGGTGATGAATGAGCCTCCCGAAAATGGTCAACTGTTACTTTCCTACATTATCCCTTTGGGTGTCTAAAGTTTAGATGAGGCAATTATCCCTGAACACCCATAGGCTACGAGGTTGATGACATATACCCCACTTAGACATTAGAATGGTGGGGTGCGAAAACTTATTTATATTAAGCGTGGTCAGTACATTAGGTACATAAGCGCCTCATCCATGCTCAGAAAATTAGCATACCGTATGTAGACGTTAGTTTAATTTTTAAGTAGCATATATACGTACAACACTGGAATGAGCGTGCGCATGCGTATACTGACTACATTCTGGAAATATGCCACTAATGCCGTCCAAAACAGAGTCAAATGAATCCGTGACGTAATCTGCAAAACCTCTTTAAGTCAACCTTGACGAGGCTTTTTATTCACCTTATCGCCTATATGGTCTGCAGTGTTGTGGTGTATTTGGGATGATAAAATACCATTCTAAATAAGCTGACATTTTATTAAACTTCGGAGTCAAGGAGATGATTGCGAATTTACTTTAAGTCAACTAAATCTTGAGTTCCTAAAGTCAACATTTTGTTTACTTTGCATTTTCACCACGGAGTCACAACGTAACACCTGGCTGGAGATTTTTCGTTAACTTCAACGAGTTTCCTACCACAGGATATCACATGTCATGCGCATATGATTTGGTACACCTGTTATGATACAATGAATCAAAGAAAGCCAAAAATGTCAAAAAGAAAAAGAAGAAAAATGAAATGATACGCAGTGACTTCTATATGCAAAACCTTTTGAGTTCTTTACTCCGCCGGAGGATTCTTCCTGAATTAGTGAAATCAGATTACTTCGAAATAAACAGTAAAAAGAACATGAACCCATCAGTGTAAATCTTCAATAAAAGTGATATCATTAACGTAGGTCACACTGAGCATGCGCAAAGCGACAAGTGCACATTCAGAGCTATTTCTGAGATGATGCAAGTATGAAAGAGTTAATGATTTGTACGTACCTTCAATATTATCTTGTACCCACTCAAGAGCCAGTGACTGGTCTAAAAGACCAAAATTGCCCCGTGCTGCTTCGTCTCCTAGGTTGAAAGAAAGTTGCGTGATCATACGACTGTAGACACTTTGTAGATAGAACAAAAATTAAATGAGACCTAATGGTTGTATGTTTCGGCAATGAAAACATTGATCAGTTTCATTTTGAATCCTTGTATGGCATGCTCACATTTACATTTGCAACGAACCCCCTAATGGATATATTTTGACATATTTATTCGAAATATTTTATTTTACGGCAAGTGCTTTGGGCCACACTGATTCTGCTCAGGTGAGAAAGAAAACCTACTCCAAATAGATACTTTTCTGGGACCTAAACCGTCTGTGGCCAGGGATCCGCCCTGGAGAATTTTGGAAAATAAAAATAACCTTAATTGGAACAATATCATCACGGGGACGAACTGTTTCTCAATTACGCAGAAAATAGGAAGGCGTGGACCTTAGAGTATGTCCGGGGTAAATCGTCAATCTGGATTATCTTTTCTCGTTTAACTTGCATGATCCCACACAGATGGTACATATAGCAGCGGTAAACAGGAATATCGGACAGCCCTATCCACAATATTTCAGTATTAAGAAGAAGGAATTGATATAGCCTAGAGTAAATAAACACCATCCTGTGAGTTCAGATACGTTACACATTTTATCATTCAAAAAATACAAGGAAATTTCAAAACGACACTCATTTTAGGTTTTTAATCAATGGACCCATTTTCCCTAAGTCATCGTTACTCAACATTTTGTAACGTGAGGGACGCTTTTGATTGTTGAAATGACCCGCTGACAAGCTTCCACTTGACTATTACTTGAAAAATGGGTGAAAGTTTCCTTTATGTTTGTAACTTAACCATACAAGTTTAAACACTACTATGCAACCGGTACTACTAAATCCCATCTTTGTAGGATCAGATAAACTACATTAAAATAATCATGCAACAAAGACATTAATTTCTTCGGGCAGACTTCTCGGCCAACCAGACGGCCCTTCGAAACGCACAAGTGCCCGTGGCCCACCTATTGAGAAACTCTGTCCTAGCCAGGCACTGGGGCGCGTCCCCAGAAATTGGTGTTTGGGAGGGTTCAGGAAAGTGATACAATTATTTGCCATGGGCAGATGGGTACGCGCGAACCGCGCCGAAGAAATTTATGGGGATTTTGGTACTGTTTTACTTGAAGTTGGCCATAGTCCTACGGGGTCGTATCGAAACATTCTTCCAAGAAAGACAGCAATGTTGGTCATTTTTGTTTACCATTTGGCTGTGGGAGGGGGACAATCTCCCCCAAACCCACAGTGGCTATGCACATACACTGACATGTCGACAGAAGGTATCAACACGTGCAAATGGGTTCAGTGTGTGTTACAGTAAACTCGACAGGGGTCTCTGCAACATGATGAAGTTATTTCTTCAATCCGACTAAAATGCGAGGTGGGGGAATTTCAATGTCCCTCCAGAATCTGTCCACAACAATATGTGACCGGGATGAAGGTGTCAAGGGTATACCGTGAAGTTTCACAAAATTGGTAATAATAATCGGTAAAGTAGTGCGCCATAAGTGGCGGAAAAGGATTTTTGGTCCTTCCCATTAAAAATATAAAAATAAAAGTAAATAATAAAAAAAAAACAGGAAAGTATATAGTTTTGGTGACTTGTGACTATGAAGTACTCAACATCGATGAATACTTCATATTTCATATTCACTAGATGACCTATGTATTTTTGACGAATTAACCCTGATGTTGTTTTACTAGGCTTTTTTATATACCTGTAGAGAGAAATCCGAGGACGCCAACTCTGTAGTTTATTGTAACGATCACCACATTACCAATGGCTGCTAATGGTACCCCCGAGAAACTATCCATCATACTTGAACCACTGGTGAACCCACCGCCATGGATAAACACCATCACAGCCATCTTCTCAATCTGTCGTAAAATGAAGAAAATAGTGGTTGGTTTAAATTTACATAATTTACTGTTTGCGGAGATTTGTCTTTATGTCGTCTTCTAGGAACTAAGATCTATTCAGGGGCTCGCACTAGACTTGGCCAAGTCTCTCGTGGTGTCCTCTGTTCTATCCTTTTAGTCGTGTTCACTGTACCGATCTTTTGATCAACACGCCCTCTATAGGAAGCTTATTAGTATCTCTTTCCACAGTCGTACGGCTGTCGTGGAAATGAAGTGTTGTTGAGAAGCCGAAAAGTATGATACCAGTTTCGTATCGTTTTATCTTTTTAAAGGGAGAATGCAGTCACCCCAATCAAGAATTTTATAGTAGACTATGCTATTTCCTGAATGGCTGTTGAGAATCTTGTGACAGTATTTTTCTCACTCAATTGTAAAATTTACGAGGAGTAACTGCTTGGTTTACCTTGATTATGCAATATTTATGTCCTAAAATATCATGAAAGATACCCGGAAGAAAAATAAGAAGAAATTTGTGACATTAAGTTATGTTTCAAAATAAGTTTGGGGCGACTGCTTATGACCTTTAAAGTACAAAAGTTCACCGTTTAGATTATCTGGTTGACATTTTGTGCTATGGACATTACTAACATGAGTTTAAATGTCTTGTTTTCTCCCGGCGCATAACAGCGAGTGCACCTATCTTAGTGTAGTTCTTTAACTGCCTGTTGGGCAACTTGGGTAAATTACTGTTCCACAGCCCTTGAAAACTGGAGAGGCAAAATTAAATGCCCTTGTTGCCCTTATTTGAAGAGAAATTCTTCTTTCCCTTTCTTCTATATAGAAATACATGCTCGACGGCAGTCAGTCACCCACTCGGGCGGACAGTGTACCTGTCTTCGCAATTGGCGTGTGCGGTCTTCAATAAGATACCAAATTTTCTGTGCGCTTCGCACGCTTTAGAATATCATTGCTTTCCTTTTATAATACAGGTAAATAATTCAAATGCCGCTTTTCTGGGGAGCGAAAAACACCCTGTCTCCGTCGAAGAAAAGTGCGGTCAGCGGTGGAAGGTTAGACTCTGTCCACATTAAGTGAACCCCTTTTACACGCCCACAACCCCGCAAGTACACCAGAGCTTCCCCGGGCTTCGCCTCCTGGTCCCCGCGGAGCTAAGTTTCCACTCTGGATATCTGGGCTGATTTTGGGGATTCCATCCAGGATGTCTGGATTCTCCAGGTCGTAAATTTACACGTATCGTGCATTTGTTCAGAAAAAAGCGTAATATTATGCTTCCAGTGCAAAAGATTGTACCGCCTGACATACAATTTAACCACATTTTCCGAAAGGTGTGTGTGTGGGCGGCTTGAACTTTGGCACCAAGATAGCTAGCGCCTGTGACGTATGTATCCATTGATCCTCGATCCTCCTCTGTTACCTTCATCATACTTGTCAGGGTTTTCTCAACGTACTAATTCAGGTCATCTCCCCTCTGCACGAACCACCCACTCTTCCAATTCGACCCGGTTATAGTCAGGTATAGGGCTTTCATCCAAAAGCAATCTATGGTTAACCAGTCATGAGATGGCAGTCTACAAAGTATTCAAAGCCACCTGGGCTGTAACGCTAGATTTCAGACTGGGATTTACTCCATATTCGAGTGTGTTTTTGTTTTACTTGACTCGGAACTGTGCCGGAACGGAGGACCCCAGAGTTGGAAGTGGCCCTGATTTAGTCGCACTTGGACTCGGACTCGGAACCGAGTCCAGTAGAGTCCACAAAAATGAAAGCAAGACGATAATAAATAAAGGTATACTTTATTGATGCACAAATTTGTGTATAAAGTGCAACACACGGTCAAGTAAATTATTCAGTGGGGCAGTCTAAGAAATTGACGCCTAACAATGACCCAATTAAGGCACTGTATTCTAAATGTAAAAGAGCGTAAAACCCTTTTTCATAAAATGCCAACTAGTTATCAAATGGACTAGACGCATGTTGGAATCGAAACTGGTTAGGAATTGAGGTAAATATGTTCGGTTTGGGTGGTTAACGAATTCGAAAGGGAACAAGGGAGGATGTGTAAGATTTCAAAGGTAAAATGCAGTCATCCTTATTTAAATTTGTATACCCCGTTATCTCAATTCAAAAGTGACTCTTTTAATCATGCGACAATATTTGGCTTCTGAATTATCAAATTCATGCAGAATAACTCCTTACATTATCAATAAGTTTGAGCATATGTTCTGAAAGATGCAAATGCTTGTAAGAGCAATAAGACAAGATTTGTGTAAAATTTTGTCGGTTTCCAAGTAAAAAAGAGCGACTGCCATTTCCCTGATGTTTCGAAACTAAATTGGGGCAAGTTCTCATTCCCTTTAAACCTTACCACATATAATTAGTGGATAGTTCGTGACTCTTACCGTTTCATTTGGCGCAAAGACATTCAGTAACAGACAATCTTCATCCAGAATCAAAGGTGTTGCTGACAACTCCGAAAACACAAGATGAGGACAGGAGTAAGAAAAGCTCGTCGCATCCAGTACTCCATCCCAGTCCTTCTTCATCTCTGGTGGACTCCACCGTACTGGTTTTTCTGCGTATGGAATGCCCTTTTTGTAACAAGAGCAAGTATTTATACGTCAGTGAAAAGGAGTCTCTGCTATACCGGATCAAGAACGCACTTCCGTATTTTCGGACGTCGTGTACAATTTATAATTGACTATTTCCATACCGTTACCGTCTGTTAGTCATCCTGGAAGTATTGATTTTTCATTAGGAATAATGGGGCAGCCACCACTTTTACCAAAGTCCTAACCTTTAACCTAACCTGGGCATCATTTCTTTTCATTTTTCATGATTTATATGAAACCAAGTTCCGCACACCCCTCCCATTCATCCTTGAAAAACAATTTCGCATCCTGAGACCACACTCTAAGAACAAAAGAGCGAAATTCACTCAGTAAGAGTGAATTAAGGGACCACTCCTAAGGAAGAGTGAATTTCACCCAGCCCAGAGTGGAGTGAAAAATTCACTCCAAATACACTTCATATACATGGAATGAAATATCGCTCTATTTGGAGTGAATTTTTACTCCACTCCGGGTGAAATTCACTCTACCTTAGGAGTGGTCCCTTAATTCACTCTTTTTGGAGTGAACTGGTGAATTTCACTCTTTTGGTCTTAGAGTGTAACTTTACAGGCAAAACGTATCAACGAGGGTAACAGTCCATTCATTTTAGATACAATTATCTGAACCATGTCTGAACTGAAAATTCCTTTCACCGGAATAACAGACATTAATCATTGCTATATGCACCCAAGAGATCATGGGAACTGGTAGTATACACAATGGACTAACCTAACGCCGGCGCTACTACTGTATTGTTTCACTACGACGGTAGCACATTAGCTTAGGACCAATCAGGGTTAGGATTAGGGTTTTAGTCAATCAGACTTAGGCTCTTAATATACGACATACGATATAGGCTCTTCGAAAAGGTACGGAAGCTTTGAGCTCCGCTAGCAAAAAATCTTCACGGTCATGGTATGGTAAATTGAATTTTCCATGA
>WURT03106233.1:0-12229 GCA_009936505.3 Holothuria glaberrima
CCGATTTGAATGAAAGTTTCACCAAAATGCATAGATTTAGTTCCTCTTTCACATATGAAAAGTACATTTTTGCTTGAGCGCTTCTTTTAAGAGGACATTTGACCAGTGACTGAAAGAAACGGCTAACGTGACATTATGTGGAATAAAACATGCATCATCAAAACCTCAATGCATTTTTGCATTCTGGTTTAATGTTTGTTCTAAAAATGTCCGTCGCCGGTTCCAAAAAGAAGAAAAAGAAAAGAAAAAAAATGAATTGCGAGAAACTTTGACTTGATTGTACATCTGTAATTGTAAAACCTGATCCATTAGTTTTTTTTATAAAATTATGGGAGGACTATCACTCCCTTTTGAAAACCCCTTCTTAATACGAACAAGATCTGGGAGCTTAAAAAATAAATCTGGAACGTTCCAAATACTGTCCAACCTTCGGTCGAAAATCTTTCCCCACATCTCGAAATACATTTGTGCATTTGCAAATCCTTTCCAAAACGAACAATTTTTTTAAATGTTTGTTCGAAAAAATGTCTGTCAGTTCAAAAAAAAAAAGAAATCAATTGCATGAAATTTGAAATGTACATCAGTTAGTGTACAGTATAACCTCACCCTCATTGATGAATATGTACTAATATACAGTAGTTGGTCAAAATCTTTCAGCATGTTCGGAAACTATTCGTGCGCATATGCAAATCCTTTTCGAAAGGAACATTTTTTTTTTAATGTTCGAAGTAACTGAATAATGTCTGTCGGTTCAAACCAAAAGATGAATTGCGTGAATTACTTTGAAAGTTACATTAGTTATAGTGTAAAACCGCTTTCATGAGTATTTCATAAAATATAGGACCGTCATTCCCTTTCGAAAACCCCTTCTCATTACGAACAAATTTCGTAGTTTGAAAACAAAAAAGATCTGGAATGTTTCAAATGCTGTCCTTCCTTCGGTCAAAAATTTTCCCACACTTTCGGAAATATTCTTCCGCAAAATGCATATCCTTTCTGAAATGAATATTTTTTTTTCAAATGTTCAAAAAGAATGTCCGTCGGTTCCATAAAAATTTTTTTATAAATCAGTTAAAAATGAAAATAACTGACATCCATGTACCAATATTCCTTCTTCGAGGGTACATAGTCGGGCTGAGGCCTCAGTCTGGAAAATGGCAGTGACAAGTTAAATCTTATTGCAAAACTTTTTTTCCTTCTTGTGAGTTAAGTATAATATGCGAAAAAACATGGGATCAAAGTTTTTGTGTTATTTTGAAAATACCATGTGCCAGTGGTGCCGACATTCACACAATAGAATATGCTGGCTAACAACCTGCATATATCTTCCGGGGGCAATTTTAGAAGAACTGTTGCATGGACCAACATTCCCAATGTAACGAATCCAAGCTCACAGTACATGAATTATGGGTTATGTGTTATGTTGTATATAGTTCACTAAGCTAGAAGTCTGCTACGTAATTAGTGAAATTAAGCTGTACCAGTCAATTGTAATCTAGACTAAATATTTTTGGGACTATTTTAGTGGTAGTTCTTTCTAATTATTAACTAATTGTCTCTACTGTCCAACCATTTAAACTGATAACGATACAGCTATAGTGCTACAATGTACCTGATATCGATACAGTGCCGCAACTTACTGTAGTTGATAACTGATTGTACAATAATCTGCTATGGCCGTAGTTGGCATTTTGTCAGCAAAAATTAGTAATGGTGGCATGCAAATGAGAATTCAGGATGTTTACAAATTGAATAAAAAGATGAATGTATTTTAATGCAAACCTTTATTTGAAAGAGGCATAATAAAAATCTGAACAAGGTAATCCCTTACAATGATCATATTCATTACAAGTTCTACAAACAGGCTTACGTTCAGTACGTAGCCTCTTGGCTATGTAGTTAGAGTCATCGATCGTATTTCCATTGGGCTACCCGACAGGTATGAGGCCATATTTACTCGGTTCCGATGTTAGGAACCGGTTAAAACATAATTTACATTGCAGTTGCGTAAGCTTTGGCACAATCTTTATTGCAGGTGCTATTACAAACGTGCAAACCAAAGCTAAAATTTATGTTACAAAATTTAAGTGGGGCTAACGCTAGCAACATTAGGAAAAGCAGAAGTTAACTACAATTAACGATTCTAGCGTTACTAGCAGTAAAGCAGCCCTCTAACGATAGTAACGCAACTATCGTGATCGTTACTAGCCTTAGACTTGTATAGGCAGGATTTTTTTTTCTAATGCAAAGTTTCTAACCCTTAATGCTACTAATGTCCATTTTATTCTGAGCTGTACTGTACTACCAGCCATAACTATAACTCAAATTTTTAGATCCAAAGTGAAGAACTTTAAATTTATCAGCATTAAAAGATATATGCCAAGTCTGAGAACCATGTAAATAACCTAAGTCCCTTTGCAAAACTGAAGCATCCCTCTCATCATTGGAATAAGCTATCCAATGAGGAAGCTAACTCACAGACCTTGAACAGTTTCAGGTGTCGTCTGAAATCTTGCTAAAGCTCCATCTCTCTTTCCGTTGCGTTCATGCCCTGTGGGTCTCTGCAATGTACTGATGATGATTTTCATTCATCTTATGGACACGGATTCCATACGTGCACTGCCAGATTTTCTCTTTGCTAATAAGTCCGTAATAAAAGATGTGGACCATGACTGCCATACTTCACTTGCAGATTTTTCAGGTGAAGGTGGTGCTGGCAGCTTTGTATTTTTTGGGGGGTGGGATCATGGGAGTGGGGTGCTTATAATTTTTTTTCTGGTAAAGCGACCTTTTTAAAATTATAATTTGCCAAATTAAGAGCAGTATATGGTACAGACAAATATAAAAAATGAAAAAGGGGGCAGTCATTTGATTAGATATTCCCAGTGGCGATGCTATGTGGGGGCATGACTGGGTCATTTGCCCCCACCTATTTTTTCCTTTCACCAACTGTTACCACCCATTCCGCCACCTTTCCAATCGGATCTCAGGATCAGGGGCGTCAATTTGATTTTGGAAGTGGGGGCATCTGACCTAAAACTTCTTCCTATCCTGGTGGGTAGTCTAAGAAGAGGGGGCCTAGATGAAAATGGTGCCAAACTTTTCAACGTTTGGAGTTACTACAAAAACTGGGGGTCTATTTCATTGACCAAAGGATAAACTGTATGCAGGCTCAGCCAGGGGGTGGTGCTTGGATTTGCCAACATTGGGGCCAAGCGCCCTGACTGTAGCTGACAGATGCAATGAGTTGCTGAAATGATACCAAAAGTAAAATATAAGGCACCCGAAGCGCCCTGAAAAATTTGGAGTTATATTAAAAGAGAATTCATATTTTTGCTTTCATTAAGAAAAGTTGAAAAAGTTTTGGTTTTTTTTTAATTAATAAAATACATTTTTAAGGAATTACCTTAAACCCGTAAAATAGTATAGTGATATCATCTATTCATACAGTACTACACCTTTGCATGTTTATGACATTCTTAGAGAAAAAATATCCTATAAGATACGGTAGATCATAGTGGATCATAGCGGTTTACCATAGTGCTGAAATAGCCGTCACTCAAGGGCACCCCCTCTTCCTTGGTCTCAAGTTCCTGAAATTATTATTTTAATCTCCCTCCTTTTGGCTGAATGATAGAATTGGGATCACTTTCGCATTGATGCAATAATGTTATCAATGATTTCACAGGGCATATCCATAAGAGTACTAATAACTCAACGACGAAAAGGTAGGAGCTTCTCCACTTTCGATATTGTTTTTGAGAGCATCCCTTAGCAATTTGGTGTAAGCTCTCTGTTCCGGTGAGATGAATTTTTACTTGACCATGACTATATGTACGGTACTGTTGCATGCAGTATCAAATTTACAACTAAATGTACCCATGTAAATATATCAGGCCCTGTTAAGTGTGCAATTGTACAAAACTCATTGCCTTCCCCTCCTAATATCCGCTCTCTTTGAACAACTGCATGAATAGCAATTGAATGAATATACCCCTTTTACATGGCCCTCCGTGATAAACCTTCTAACAGTCTAACGAACCTTCTTAATTAGGCAGATTTATACTTCCATTACTGTCCAAGTCTACCCTCCAAACTTAAAATTCAAATTTCCTAGATTTACATGGCTTTTGTGGAGCTAAATATTTTACAATTCTGTAGAGATGTTTCAGTTGTTGTCATTATTTGTAAGGCTACAGTATGTGGCACAACTGATAGACTACTATTTACTGAGGAAGCTAGTAAATAGCACTTCCTTTCCATTTTTACCTTCTAAGTACTGAAAATTCACTCTTTCTCCACAAATGTGGATGTGTGTGTCTCATTTTAGGGTTGACTTGCTACTCATTAAGGAGAAGTTTCATGGTTTAGATCTGCCTGCAGTGGGAAGTCAGCTAACAGGACCTTAGGGCACAATTGGTACAGTACTTATTTTGAAACCGAGGAAAGTGAGAAGGAAGGAATCACTAAAGCCTTTTGGAATTCTGGTTATTATTAAAATATACCAAACCAAACTATACATACTGTAGGGTTTCCATAGCTAAATATACAGTATTCCACCATAGCAACAGTACAGGGCCAGATTACATATTAATTAAGTCACTTCTGTCACTGTGTTTGTCAAAGTATAAGCAATTGATACAGATGTTGACGAATTTATAGACCTCACTGGGTGTGAGATGTTTACATGGTATTAGAGAGTGTGGGGTGGTGAGTCTTTCATAAAATGGCAAAAACCTTCTGAGAGCCATTTTGGATTACCACAGTTTTTCATTCAGTCAATAGCTTACAGTGTAATAATTAATACATTTAGTGAAAACCTATTGCTGTGACCTTTTATCAGCACATTGCTGGACTAAATGTGGTGATGTAGTGATAAGGAAGGATATGAATACATGTGATCTACCTGATAGGACTGATAGCAGCTTTATTGAGCCATAGATGGACTTCCTTACCTGAAGTTAAACTTTACCAAATATCTGCATATCAGTTGTTCTAGCCTTCTACAGTATTGTTTTCCTTTCTTTTTGCAGAAAATAAGTCAAATAGTCAGTTGCAAGGAGAGCACTGTGATCTAGAATTTGGATCTGTTAATTAGTTTACTTCACATTAGGTAGTGAGACTATTATCTAATGTATAAGATATGGTTATCCTTTGCAACACATCTTTACACAGTTTTTGGTTCCTTGCTTTAGTGAAGGAGGCTACAGTATGTAGTCAGGTTGGCGTGTGTGTGCACTCCTCACAAACATGTCCATAGTGGGTACTGAGACAGCCGGCTCAAGCTCGGGCTCTCGCACGTTTTTCCTAGCTCACGCTCGGCTCGAAACTGGAGTAGCTACCTGAAAATTCAGCCATTGCAATGAGAAGTCACGCGCGACTGCACATGCCTGTCTTGCAGCGCAGCCTGCTCTCAAGCACGTAGCTCAGCGCGCCTACTTCGTGGGCAGCTTCGCTGCTGTGTAATTCCCTCACTTTCCCTACCGGGTCCTTTCCTATTACCCCACAAGGAATTGAATGTGGGTATATGTGTGCGTGTCTGTGATGCTTGCTTCGGTACGCTGTAACTCAACAAGGGAAGATAGACTAAACTTAAACTTGGTATATGGATGCGTCATAGTGAGAAGATGTGCCCTAAGGTCATCTGGGGTCACCAGGGGTCACCAGGGGTCAAACACTGAAAACCTCACTAACATGATATCTCAAGGTAGGAAATGGATAGATTTCATACTTTAGTATGTGGATGCGTTATGGTGAGAAGATGAATGCTGTTCCTTTTGGTGAAGGTCAAAGGTCATCTGGGGTCATTGGGGGTCAAACACTGAAAACCTTGTTAACACAATATCTCAAGGTAAGAATCTTGGATAGATTTCATACTAGGTTCACCACAGTGAGAAGCTGTGCTGTACAGTTTTGGGTGGAGGTCAAAGGTCATCTGGGGTCACCAAGGGTCAAACACTGATAACCTTGTTGTTAGCACAATATCTCAAGGTAGGAAGCTTGGATAGATTTCATACTAACAGTACAGCGTATGTGGATACCTTATGGTGGAGAATAATACTTTAATTTTTTGTGGGGATCAAAGGTCATCTGGGGTCACTGGAGGTCAAACTCTCCAAACCTTTTTAACACTAGACTGTCTCAATGTAGGAAGCTTGGATAGATTTTATGCTTCACATGGTGTTGCATTAAATTCAGCAGAAAACCCATATGAGTTTTGTCGGATGTCAGAATCACCAGATGCCAAAAAGTAAATTCTCAAGAATTCCTGAAGTCAAATACTGTATAAGCACAAAGTGTATCATTCGCATTCACCCAATGACTGAAAGAAATGGGACATCTTTCAGAGATGCCAAGTATCTCAATTTTAGGTGAAATAATAGTATTACAATTTTTATCGATAATTCTGCCATTATGAAAACCTGCATCAAATACCGCTTCTTAATATTGCAGAAGATTCTCTGCCCACAAAGCAGAGGACTGTTGTGAAAGTTCACTAGATATTTATTTGATAGACAGCCTTTGTCCTTAAAATAAGGACATGTGAGCTTGCAGGAATTGGAAATTGGAATTGATTAATTAAATGCTACCATGGGTTACTAGTTTTATAAAGTGAACTAAGCTAAGGATCATTTGGATCAGATACCCATGAGCAAATATTCGTGCCATAAATGCATCCTGAGCAGTGGAATTTTTAAAACCTAATATGCCTAGGGGCAATATAGCAACCCTAATCAATCCAAGGTCAAAATAATAGGATGAAAAATAAAGAAATACAAAACATGGTTTCTCGTTGTGAAGCCATGATATCACACCTGTTACACCTGCTACAAGTTGACTTTTGGTAGAAAATGTGGTAACTTCATTTGCTTATTTAGAACCAAACATGGGAATTGAATGAAAATTTCTCCAGAATGCTTAGAATCAGTTTCTCTGTATAATATTAAAAATAAATTTGGGTTTGGACTATTCTTTTAAACAATACATAATACATTGCATTTTAAGTAGTACAGGAATTGAAATTTTGTCGTCAACTTGGCAAAGGTAGAAAGGTGGATACTCACTACATACTTGCTATAACCCTGTTGGTTTTGGTGGTGGTCAGAGGTTATCAGAGGTCAGAAACCTAAAGCCTTGTAAATAGCATACCTCAAAGTAGGATGCACAGATCTTTTTTTCTTACTCAGAATGTGGATATGTTATGGTCAGTAGATGAACCTAGTTTTCATTGAGGACAAAGGTTGTTGAGGTCTCTTGAGGTGAAACTACAGAAAAGGCCCAAAGGCTTGGGGATTCCATGCCGCAAAGAAATGTTTTATTGCACTGAGGTTTATCCCTCAAATTTGTCCTTCGTGAGATATCATATTTTACGATATTTTCACAATTTAACTTCAGCCAGTGAGAATTATTTATCAGCAAAAATGGTGGACATTGTGGCACGGTGTCAAAGCTTCTCCAAGTTATACACAGTGTGCAAGATTTATGCAAAGTAGATACTGTATAGCAAGGAGTAAGTATAGTCGCTCAAGAATACAGTACACCCACGAGGGAGATGGGGGGGGGAGAATTTAACCTCTGGTGACCGCACATGACCTTTGAGCTCCACCATAAGTCTGAGTAAAAGTTGAAAAAAGGAAGTGACATACAGTATTTGAGATTTGAGAAATCGTTGAAGTGTGAGAACCGAACACTTTCCACTGCACCATGGATAAACTCATTTTATGTATACATAGATGTGTCATATAAAGAGAAAGGTTATTGGTTCTGGTGGCGGTCCATGGTCATCTAAGGTAACCAGACATGAAAGTTCTATGCTAAGCCTGTTACAGTAACTGTAAACATGATACTTGTATCTCAAGAATAGACAATAGGCTGTACAGTACCTCTAAACTGTGTAGTTTCATGACCAGCAAAACAAGACTCAGAAGAGGGCTGTTCAAATGTTTGTACCATTTAAGGACAAATTACAAAGCACAGCATACTGTATATCTTTTCACAAGCATAACTGGAACATTTAGTGTTAATTCTAATTTAAATACCAAATGGACTTGTGAGGAGGAGGATGTACTCGTAACCACAACATTTAATTAAAAATAACCTCTTGAACACCATACAGTATCATATCTCAAGTTAGGAATAATGAATGTTTTTCATACTTCTGAGGTAACTGGTGGTAACACTTACTTCAAAAAGCTCGAAAATTGCTTGTAAATATATTTTAAGAAGGGTAACATGAAGGTTTTTCAAACTTAGCATGTGAATGCCCCATACTGATTTATACAACAGCCTGTTTTGGGGGGGAGGTCAAAGTTCTGTTGAAGTCACTGGAGGTCATTTGAGGAACCTCAAAAAGATGATATCTTATAAAGAGTAACCTTTTCATAGTTTGCATGTGGATGTCTCATTTTGTGTTCAATAACTCAGTTGTTTTTGATGGTGGTCAAGGTCATTGTTGCTCTTGTTCATAGGTCATTTGAGGTCAAATTGTGAAAATATTGTAAAACATGATATCTTAAGATGGATAACTTTGAGGGATAAACATCAGTGCAACAAAGCTTCTCCCTGTGATAAGGAAGGAATTACTAGGCCTTAAGGCTTCTGGTTTCTTAAAAATAGAATAACCCAACTTCCTCAGTTTTAAGTGCCCATCATTCGTAATGAATCTGTGAACTATGGAGTTTAAAGTTATAATAATTTTCTGTACTACAAATGCAATGTATTTTCCTTTAATCACCTTGTAAATCACTTGTAATAATGTACCTTTTATCACCAACAGCAACTGGAATTAGAGCAATTACAGAAGGAAGCATCTCAAACAGGTGGAATACATCAGCAACAGGTAAGGCATAGTCAGAATAAGAGGTTCCCCTCCCCTTACCACTTCCTTCTATTGCCTTTAACATATCTCCCCCTCCTCCAGAGTCATCCCCCCATAGGCCCCAATACCTTTTATGGCTACCGTATGACCTACATTTTCAAAATGACAAATACTCCCTCAAAATTACTTTATTTATGAAGAGCAATCTAGTATATTAGAAAGTTTGCTGATGATACTAAGCTCTATAGGAAGGTTAGTGAAAAGGATGATGCTTCATTGCTGCAAAAAACTTGGATAATTTCCATGGTGTCACACTTGGCAAACATCTTTCAATGCTGATGTGCATAGTCCTTCATTTTGGTTCTAGAAATTTTGCCTATTGTATGATTATAACATGAATGCAGGTGTAACGTGGTAAAAATTAAATCGGCCTCAAAAATGTACATAACATGGACTGGTATTTTGAGTAAAGTGACTTATGAGGAAGATCTGAGTGTTGTTATCACAGGCGGTTTGAAGCTGTTTCATAGGCAGTGTGCAACTGCTGCTGCTAGGGCTAATAAGTGCTTGGATTGATCAAGAGGAATTTCAGTATTTTTAGTAAAGAAATTGTACTCAATTTGTATATAAGCAGATGGTAAGACCCGTTTTGACTATGCCACTCAGGCATAGACTCCCTTCTATGAAAAGGAAAAGTTTCATTTAGAGTAACTTCAGAGGAGGGCTACCTGTCTCATATTCCTTGACATAGAGGAATCTGTGTGATAGTGATGTCATGTGTGTGTGTATGTACAAGTATGTGACGCTTGGCTTGTAAACACTATCTCAAGAATGGTATACTCAATGGATCTCATATTTTACATGTAAATACCCCTTATTAAGTGGATGATCCCTATTGTTTTTGGAGAAGGTCAAAGGTCATTTGGGGTCACCAGAGGTCAAATGGTATAAAACACCTTGGAAATTGCTTGTAAACACTCTATCTCAAGTTGTGTAACTTCAAGGAATCTCATACTTGGCATGTACATGGCCCATATCGGGAAGATGATCCCTATTATTATTGGTGGAGGTCAAAGTGTCACCAGAGGTTAAAAGGTCAAAATCTTGTAAACACTACATCTCAAAAAGTGTAACTGTGAGGGATCTCATACTTTGCGTGTGGATTGCCCATTTCGAGTAGATGATCCCTATTGTTTTTGGTGAAGGTCAAAGTTCATTTGGGATCACCAGAGGTCAAAAGGTTGAAATCGTGCAAACACTATATCTCAAGAAGCAAAACTGTGAGGGATCTCGTACTTAGCATGTCGATTGCCCATATTGAGGAGATGATCCCTGTTGTTTTTTGGTAGAGGTCAAAGTCATTTGGGGTCACCAGAGCTCAAAATGCCAAAATCTTGTAAACACTGTATCTCAAGAAGCATAACTGAGATATTTCATACGTAGCATGTGGATTGCCAATATTGAGTAGGTGATTGTTTTTTGTGGAGGTCAAAGGTCATTTGAGGTCACAGAGGTTGAAAGGTCAAAATCTTGCAAATGCTATATCCCTGGAAGCATAACTGTGGGGGATCTCATACTTAGCATGTCCATATTGAGTAGATGATCCCTATTGTTTTTGTAAAGGTCAAAGGTCATTTGGGGTCACCAGGGGTCAAAATCTTGCCAACATGATATCTCCAGAAGGGTGACACTAAGAGGGATCTCATACTCACCATGTGGATTTTCCATGAGTAGATGATCCCTATATTTTTGTGGAGGTTAAAGGTCATTCAGGGTCACCAGAGGTCATATGGTCAAAATATTGTAAATACTATCTCAAGAAGGATAAGTGTGAGGGATCTCATACTTAGCATGTGGATTGCCCAAATTAAGTAGATGATCCTTATTGTTTTTGTGGAGGTCAAAGGTCATTTGGGATTACCAGAGGTCAAATGATCAAAACGTGTTAACATGATATCTCAAGGAGGATTACCGTGAGGGATCTCATGCTTGTCATGTGGATGATTCATGTTTGTTACAATATATACATATGTCAAGTCAAGGAATCACTAAGCCTTTTGGCTTTTTGGTTCCAGAAGTAGGAAATCTACCTTATATTAGACTGAGGCATCTTGGGATTAGGGAGGGGGAATGCTTCAGGTTTACAAATTTCTGTTTCAAAGGAATCCTTTCTTATCTTGTAGCAATATTGTGCAAGAAAACAGTACTTTTTAAGGTAACACTTAATTATGGAAAGCAAATAAATGTCAACATTTGACATTATACCAATAAAATGAGATATGAAGATGAGAGTTAGGCCAATTGTACTGATTTCCCACTGCTGTTATTTAGGACTGTGGTTAGTACTGTACAGTTGCGTCGCCAGACTTTTCGAACTGGGGGGCCTGGAGCCAAGTAGACCACTGGGGCCAAGTAGACCGCTGGAGGGACACACCAAAATGCAGTATGTTAGGTGATCGCCGACCTAGGTGAGGGGTCCCCTTCCCTTTGAAAATTTTTGAAAAATTAGATGTCCTTACATGCAATCTGGTGCCATTATGCTACCTTTTGAAGTAAACTTTGTGTTAAAAAATCTAAAAAAAAATCGCCCTGTAGCCTTCTTTGTACGCCACTGGTAGGCCCAAAAAATATAAATCACAATTTGACCACTGTATTAGCCTTACTCGCACTAACGATTTAATGATGGTGACAGTGAATCCTGTTCTGAGTTTTATGCACTGCGCTTTATAGCAGACGCATTGAAGAAGGTAATGAAAGTCACAATTTTTTACAGTTTTCATACCAAAGACTTTAAAAATGAAACCTTCTGCCGTTGTGCGTGATGCTCCGCATATTCGTCACAGTTTGCACTCCATCTCGTGACCATTATGCAGCTGTTCTGATCAGGATACTTTTCCGAAAAACAGACGTACATCTCCATCCTCTGTGGGGGCCTTGCATCAATATGGGATCTTTCAATTTAAATTGTAGCATAGGCTAAGTACGTATTTTCTGTTACACATTTTTCAAAAAAGTTACCGAGCTCTTCGGGCACAGCTATTATCGGTGAAAACGGTAATTGTTAATACACTTTCAACGAAAAAGCATTCTGAATTGACGCGCTTCTAAGTACTTTACCGCTTTTGCATTACCTATCAGGGAGGTCTAACATCACCTCTCTGCACCTCCACTCTCCCTGCCTCCCATTTCCCATAGCTGGAAACTGTTTGTCTGGATTTTTTATTTTTTTGATTCCTTGCCGAAGGCAGGCAAGGAATCTATGCGATGGTGATGTCGTGTGTGTGTGTGTGTATGTGTGTGTATGTGATGCCTAGCTTGTAAACACGATATCTCCAGATAGCAAAGACCGACACTTTTCATATTTGGTATACAGATTCGTCATATTGAGAGGAAGATCCCTATTGTTTTTGG
>WURT03106255.1:0-12228 GCA_009936505.3 Holothuria glaberrima
AAAGAACGGTTTAGTGAAACGGAAATTTGAACAAGACTTCACTAAGACGCATCTTAGCGTAAGTCGAGTCTTTAGAGAACTAAGTCCTGTTTCCGTAAGTCGAGTTTAGTGAAACACACCCCAGAAGTACAATATTTGAAATGAAAGTGCACTGGATGCCTTGTTTCAGAACATCCTCAGCTGCTTATGCATTCAGTACAGAAGATAGGAGCTTTCCCAGGCTAAAGAATCAGTGTCTGCAAGTGCCTATAGCCAAGGCATGCATGGTCATTGGTTGTGATGGTATTGGGTTAACTTATAAATTATCAATAGGCCACATTCTTGTCAACTAGGAAATACAGTATAGGAAGAGGTGGGGGTGGGGTATATAGTTACATCACTTTTGGTTTGTAAATTTGCACCCCTGGTATGTTTAAATTTTTTCTCGGATTTGACATGGCTAGAATCCCCCCAAAGATTCACAGATCCCCCCAAAATTTTAGACCAAGGGGGGAATTCCCCCCTAAAATTTTTGAGCTGGCGCTAATCCTGCCTGATACGTACTGGATCTATGCACAGGTATACTGTACAGACCTTGCACAGCACTTCGACAATGTTAGTGCGTGTTGGGTATTGTCAGACACAGTCGGGTATTCTGGGACGCTTTACTGTTTTAAATATTATTAGGACTAAAGATGGAAAAAAAACATCAAATAATAGAGAACTGGAAAATGTAAGTTTTTTCAGTATCTTAACATAAAATTTAATCCCAAAAAACTTCATTAGGTTTTTTTAATAGTCATTTGGTCTTGTCATTCTTTTCTTCTACACATACATACACACATAGGCATGCGTATGCATACTGTACATATTAGGGTGGACATGTATAGCCTATATACTGTAGGTGTGCGTGAGTACTGTCCGAAAACACCCAACTCTGACAGCACTACTGGATTGCACTGTTAAACTTCATGAATAACATACGGCACAGTTTCGTGCATAGTAACGTTTTCACGAACCCTGTCGCAATCAAAATTACTTTATGTCTCTTAACTTGAATTTTTCTACAAAATTTTACAGCCCACCATAGAAATTTTCAAGATTTTATACACTTGGAAATGTGCCAAGGAATTGTCAAACGGAGAATTATTGCTGCAATTAGGTTTCATTTTCTCAACAACTAGAGGGCTTCTTGTGCTAGAAACAACACTGTGTGTAGGCCTTACTGTACACATACCTTTGATATGTCTGCCTGGTTAGTAAAACATTCACACTAAGTGCATGTTATCAGTGACTAGATTATAGCCGACTGTACGAAAACACCCATGGTCTGAGAATACCCAAAGTGACCCAAGGGATAGGGATAGGGTTATATGGCCTACGACATGGAACTAAGGAGAGAATGTCATCCTGTTGTTAAAGTGGGGTTTGGTCAGGGGTTCCACCTGGGGTTCAGTTTTGCCTGGGGTTGGGTTAGGGATAAGGTTAGGGTTAAGTCAGTTTAGGGTTAAATGGCCTCTTAAATATATAAGCAATATCGGAAGTACTTATGGCAAGGATATCATACAAGGGAGTACTGTTTAACCATATTTGGGGGTTTAGGGATGACGTTCTCTCCCTAGACTCACATAGCCTACTGTACGTGGTAGGCATACGGATAAGGGTAGGGTTATATATGGTACACATATGGATAGGTATGGGGTTACGCGGTCTGCATACGGATATGGATAGGGTTGTATACGTGGTACGCATAGAGATAAGGTTAGGGTTACGTACAGTATACAGTACCTTAGGGTATACATATAGAGATATGATTTACGTACAAACATGTATGCAATGGAGTTTGTACATAAAATTAGTCTGCACTTACATTATTTAAAATCATTGGGGGCCAGCTCGGCTTGCAGCGCTATCGGTTAGGGCATAGGCACGCAATACAGTTACAGTGCATCACATTCGTATTCTTGCAGTGTACCACGTTGGAATCCCATTTACCATCCTTTCTTTCCATACTTGTTACGCTTCTTTTTCCTGGCTCTTTTGGAACTTGATTTGTCACTGAAATTTTAATTTGGAGACTTTGTAAGTTTTAAGTTGTAATGCTACGTCACTTCCGGGCACTGATTCTAAATTAGTACCGAACTCTGTTCTATGGCCTCGATCTGGATAGGAAAATACTGCACAAGGGTAATTCCTTGAAAACAGGGACATAGCCAAAAAAATTAAAAATGTGTATTCAAAAAAATTGTGAACTACTATTGTAAAAAACAAGTTAAATTGTCTGAAAATCAACATACCTTCAATGCAAACAAAAGGAAACTTAATACAATCAAACATTCGTATTGTGTGGCACAATAACAAAATTTTCCTAAATTTAAGATGTCAGTAATTAAATACCAGTTTCTTTCTACACCCTTTATACTGCTGCAGTTTGCCTGCATTTGTACAGTTACTCATCACCTTGGTTGATTCATTTCTACAACTAAAATTTGTTCATGTACCCTAGTTTCTTTTGGAATATCATACAAAAACAAATGTTTGTTGTAATGTAATGTGAGTCAAAAAATTTCTCAAATTTTTTCTACCACTAAAACTAATGATAGGCTGAAATAGCCAATTATAATTTTCCTCCTAGTGTTGATACCTAACTCAATGACATCAACATTGTTCCTGTCTGTTGCATATGTACAGTGATATAGAGTATTAAACATTGTAACATGAGCCACAAAGATTATGGTTCAAGTTCAAGTTCAATTTATTTCATTTTGTCTTCCGGAGAGGTATCAGAACTGAATATAACATGTACATACATGTCAAAAAATTACAGCACAACACAAAAATGTAAGAAAGAAAGAAAAGAGGAAAGAAAAAAAACATTTCAATACAATAACCTAATTAACTGTCAAGTGACTAAAATACTGGCACCAGTCTTTAAAAAGACAGAAAATAATAAGCACTGCAATTTTCACAACTGATGAAACTTTTCCATGGTTTCCAAACAACAATTACTCAAATTTCTAAGGACAACTCTATTTCTAGACTGAAAAAGGAATTTCATTCTACAGTAATGGCACTTGGCCTGGTTCTAGAATATTTTTTCAAATACTTTCTGCGCTCATTAGAAAAAACGGGGCACTCAAAAATATAGTGAAATTCATCTCTGATTTGGTTATTAGGACACAAAATACAAACTCTTTCATGTAAATTAAGACCTTGGTATCTACCAGAAATAGAGGGGATGTTGGTATTGCTACATTGATATTTACAAAAATTTACAGATCCACGAGGACTTAGGTTTACTAAATAATTTTCGAAATTAAGTCTTTGTTTAAACATCCTATATATTTTACAGTGTGAGTGATTATTGACCTCAGCCACCATTCTTGTTCATAAATATCATTCAATCTTCTACTTATTGAATTATTTAACCAGGATTATTGAGAAAAGACTTGCATACTGTCTAATTGGCCTATGCCTAAGTGTTCTGGTAAATTCCAAACAAAAGACATTCCAGACTTATTTAGAATGTTCTTGACCCTAATTACCCAAGGGGAACTGTAAATATCATTATCATCAAGAGCTCGTAGGAATTGATACATCACAAACGACAGCTTATGTTTACTGCCAGTAATAATTTGATACCAAAAATTAATCATCTTTATTTCAATTGTTTGAAGTAATTTGTGATGCCCAAGTTCACCATACACCATACAATTTGGGAAATTCTTACTAAGCTTTAGGATATACTTACAAAATTTGATGTCAAAGCCTCCAGTTGTTTCAAGTCTTCAAAACACCAGATTTCACATCCATACAGTAACACAGGTATAACTAATTGGTCAAATACTGTAACTTAAGTTTTAAATCCAAAGGAAGACGTAGTCTAGAACTTTTGTTTAACATGTACATAGCACACCTTACTTGGTCCACTTGCTTGTTAGCAGCTAGGGAAAATCTATTATTGTAATTAAAGACGGTTCCTAGGTAAGTGTAACTATCGACAATTTCAACCGGGGAATTTCCAGGGGTAAACTTTGGTCTCTTTCTAACTTAACCTTAGAATATGACAACTTTACTTTTACTTGCGTTAACTATCTGCCTGGAGTCTTTAGAGGTTGAAAAGCAAAATTTCCCAAGAAAATCCCAACATTTTCTATGACAAGGAATCACTAAGCCTTTTGGCTTTCTGGTCATAAACCGTAAGTGATGCAAGTTAAGTGACAAAAAAATGACTGTTAATATAATTTGAAGAAAAAATTATGCTTTTCTCCCTCCCGAGTGACTGTCATTTCTAATTCGGAGCTTCATTGCCTCTTTAACCTTTTGCAAACTGCTACTACAAATAACTTGCTTACAAAACTCTCCCCCAACAAGTACTATTTAGACTGAGAACTAAGCAATGGTATCAAGCAACTAATTTCAGTGAATACAAAAATTAGGATTCAATAAAATGAAATCACAGTAATCACAAAATACAGTTTTGATTTACATGTAGAGTATTTCGTACAGATCTAGGGTTTCCTAAAGCGTAGGTTATGTAACCCTACCAGCTTATTGCGTATTCATATCAGTGATGGCAATCTACTGATTAGAATCTACAGAGTGACTTGATAAACTTGGGAATTAGACAAGATACTTGGGAATGTGGAGAATTTACCTTTAGAATTTAGACAGATAATCATGGGAGTTGTGAATAGCCAATTTAAAACATTTTGCCCTTGTAGAAGCTTTCCAGTTATTATATCGTAAGTTAACAGGTACTTGTCATGGACTGACGGAGGTAAATGGCACTCTTTAAGCTTGAATGAAGTGATGCATTACAGAGTGGTCTGAACGATGTGAGTGCGAGAGCTCAACTGACTGCTTATACTGTACCATGCTTATGATACGGCAAAGCACAAAGTAGATACGTGTAGCAAGCTTTTTGTGCTACCACACAGGAATATTTTTCAGATTGAGAAAAGCCTCAGTACTACTTTAGCCTGCATCCATATCATTGCTGACAAAACTCCACAGTCCACACTGTGTCATTCATGGCCACCAAAGGATGATTGCTGAACTGCTGAATGATCCCCCTTTAAACCTGAAAGTGCTACCTTTGAGTGAGCACTTCCCATCGTTAAAGACAATAAAAGACAACCCTCCATTAGATGCATGACACCATCACATTTGTTAGCATTTATTCACACACGGTGCTTTACAGAGTTTATACAGTATATTAATTAAAGAAAGACGTCATTAAGCTGATCCTGTTGGTGCATTGGATAGGGCATTAGTGTCTCATTCTGGAGGTAGCAGGTTTGGTCCCGATCACATCACAGATATGTCGAATTTCTTTTCCCCTTCAGTTTTAGATTCACAAGTGTGAATGCCTCGCATTCTGGTCTTCCACTTTCAGTGATATTCCAATGACTTATTAGTCATGGGATCTAACAAAGTACAGTAGCAATTCTCTCTCATCATTGCTCCAACAACATTTCACTCGGCAGCAAGTGGGTGAAAGTGAAAAAGTTTCAGTTCATTTTTATCATATTATATTGCATCACGTTAAGTCAAAAACGGTGATGTGAAAGCGGTCTAAGATGTTATGTACATTGTTTTCAACTTGTAAATATATGGTACCACCTCGTGCTTAGTGTGAAAAAGCCTTTAAGCTTTGTACAGTATGTCCCTTAAGGCACTAAACTGCAAAAAGTCTGGTAAGATTCCAAAAATCAACCTTGAACAAATGTTACTTACCTGTAGTCCTTATGCAAATTCTGATGGTCAGGTACACAGGACAAAGTTCTTGAAATGTACGTATCACTTGCTGCAGTTTACTGTACCTTAAGTCAGTTAAAACCATTCCCAGTCTCAAAATGGAATTGATAAAGGACTTCATGCCTTTCTAAGTGACTGAAGTGTGTGGCCCTTTGTCTATTAAACCTTGTTACAGTAAGTTACAAATTACATTAAAGGACTTCTACAGAGACTGTGTGGTTACAGTATCTTGCAATGAAGCAAGTCCTTTACAGTATGTACAGTACTGTGTACAATATTGGTATCATGTATGGTTACATACGTAGAGTGTACAGTACCTCGACTTAGGATTGACGCTGTACTGTATGGCAAGTTAAACTTTCTTTATTTTGCAAATACTGTATAACAGAAAATATGGCAGAGAATGCTAGACTTTGAAGAAATAAAAAAATGATGGCAGCAGAAATGTTGAATAAATGCAAATGCAGGCCTTGACTTTTAGATTTCCCAGGTGTGCTACAAATCACATCCTCTGGAAATCAAGGAGTATGGTAGGTGTGTTGTTTTATTAAACTTTAATAAATGATTTACCTGAGTTCCTGTTCTTCATCTACAATCTTGGACAGAACTGTTGGGGCACTTTGTCATAATATTCTTGAATCTCATGTCCCAGGTTTGCATGAAACCCCTGCTCCCCTTGCAATGTTGTGCAGAAAGAGTGACTGTATGCCATGAATAGGATAACTGTGGTCAACATTGTGAAGGGGAACAAGGATGTCCCAACGAGTTTTGTCCAAGATTGTACTGTAGGTGTGCAAAAAATTGCACTCCTCACAGTGATTTGAGGTGAGTTGTGGTGTGCGATCACACTCACATGCCTCAAAATTCAAGGCCTGCAAATAAAGTACAGTAAAGTAATATGGCTCTCACCTATTGTATTTGTTTTAGTTTAAATTACAGGTCTATCTTCCTCACAGAGGTTTTTAAAGCTAGTGACTCATACTGTAGCTATGACAACTATCAACCAGTCAGCTCAATCCTCCTACTTTCCATCTTGGAACAAAGGGCATGAGAACCATCTCAGTCATTTGCAGGCAAAGAGAACTACACTAGTGTCATTTCCGAAGACAAGACAGACTCTTTGGTAAGGATTGACGTAGTACAGTACATGATGATGGCATAACATCAGCAAAGGATAATTTTTTCAGAAATTAGACTATTTGGATTGTAGAAGGTAGTTTTTAGATGACTTTTAAAGTAGTGTTGATCTTTCAAGGGAAGAATTAGCAGCTGTGGCTGGGTGTGCTATTGCTGCCCAGACTGTTTGAGTTTAAGACCGATTGCTTTGCAGATCAACTAAGTTTGCTGGAGACACTTCAAAAATGCAGTTGGTAAGATCTTTGGTAAGAAAAATGACACTTGAACTGGCAGGGACACAAATACATGACCATGAGTTATTATTCTTGCTACAAAACTCAAAAAGCATTGGTCTGCAGTATGCAGTCATACAGTTTATCATCAACCTTGGACCATAATATTACTCAATAGTTTTGTATTTGTGCAGTCACTGAATTGTGTTGATTGTTTTAATGTGAATGAATTGCTTTCATCTGTAGATTACATTTCCATGTTGCAAAAAATCTCCAAGGAATTAGTACTAGTACATTACATTGTGCAAGAGACCAGGACAAAATTTATTAGTTTTGATCTACTATATAAAGCTGCACACCACTTTCAAACAAAAAAAAATAATCATCATCATCGTCATCGTCATCACCACCACCACCACCACCACCACCACCATAATAACAATACATAGCTGGATATTCTATGTAGAAAGCTTTAGAAAATGGCTGTAATTCCCATTAAAATTCTTCAAATATTGACCATTTTGCAGGATAATATCAGGAATACACATGATATTAATTTTCAAATTTGTGACATCCACAGATGGACTCACCAAATGTGGATAATGTAAGCTTTTGTTTGTCCAACCTTCATTTCAAGGACACTTGTAGCATTGGCATGCCCAAAGGCTGGGTTCCCAACCTGTGGTACATTTGGACTTTTTCGGTCGTACACGGTGTGGTACACAGTGTGCTCGATTTTCATTTATTGTATTCTTTTGTTTTTCTACATCATGCATCCCTCAAGTGGCTGTACACTGACAGCTATTTGTTATCTGCCATTGTGCACTTACTCATGATTGATTCAGTCAATTCATTCTTCCTCATGCATCCCTCAAGCGGCTGTACACAAGACAGCTATTTGATATTGGTGTTAATGCATAAATACTATTACAGTTGAATACTGGTACAGTTGTACTCGGTGGCGCCGTGAAAATGTAAAATGGTACTCCAGTAGAAAAAGATTGGGAACCCCTGCCCTCAAGGATTTATTTTGGAAGCTTAACTTGTCTATTTGAAAAATATCAATATCACTCATCAAACTATAAACAATCTGTTTAAGTAAGAGATAAATAGTCTATAGGGTTTACAAAAGAACTGTACAGTATTCTAACACTGTGCAACACTCTACATCATTATATTTGCATGGGCAATGAGATACTTTACTTCAGAAATTGTCAAACTTTGAAGGGGTACAGTTCTACAGAACAGTATATAGACAGTATATATCTTGAGATCATTGAAAGTATTTCAATAACTCCATTTGATCTTTCATTGGGGTACTGTTTTCTTTAACTGCCAAGAAACAGCTTTGTGGTGGCATTTCACCATACCTTCGAATCAACACCTGTGCAGTGCAGTATACAGTATGTCAACACTGACTCCATGCAGTTTTGTAATATAATGTTAGATTCATGTTAACAGCTGTTGCTTCACAGAACTGCTGTAGGCTAATAATTTCAGAATTCAAATAACCATACAGCTGTATGTATTTAGACAAACCCTGTATTCTGTACACTTTACTGGTTATGGGTGGGGTTTGCAATTCAATGATAAAATTATGATATACACAGTGTATATTTGAACTTTGAATGGTTTTAAATTAAACCACAAAACAGTCACCATAATGTACAATAGGCCAACTTTTTATATTACGTCGATTGGTTCTAATTATTATTAATTGATCAGTGTAACCAAAGTCTGAACAAATAACACTTCTAAAAATGTTCACCTCTTTCAAAGTATTTTGAACTGCACATGTGTGTTAAGAACCTCATACTGTCACAGTGTGTGGGAGCCTAATACTGTATGCATGCATAGTGAGTATGCACACATACTCACTTCTGATATATTTCCCTGTGCTTATAATGGTGAGAATCAATTTGTACTTGTACTCACACTCACACATTTTCAAAGTTCAGCATTGAAATATTAAAAAATTTTGGATATGCATACACTTAACTCATGCTGATAATATTAAATCCGTGAATCGTGAATTTAATTTGGTATCCCGTAGTACTGTTCACATCCCCAACTCCCTTACCCCTCCTCCAGTTTGAACAGTGTGCCGCCTTCTGCAAGCATGCCAAAATTATTTCTGGTTTTAAATGAAGCTTACAATAATTTCATAATTAATCATAATGAGATGTTAAACCAGTGGTTCCCATCCGGGGCATTATTACCCCCTGGGGGCATTTGCACAAATCAGGGGGGCGATGAGCACTAAGGGGGCGGCAGGAGGGCATTTTGAAAAAATTGGATACTCGATTTAAACCAGTGCTTTACAAGGTTCTAAAAGCTTTTCTCTAGCTGAACTCTATAAATTGGTTTGCACAAAATGGAGATAAATGGAGTCAACAAGTTGAGTAGGTCTAATATTCCCTTCCCATACGCCACAAAATCGCATCTACTGTAACAGTGTTTATTGTAGGTAACTGTAACACAATAGATACCTTTAGCAATGTACTATGAGGAAAAACTTAAAAATGTTTTCAAAAATGCCATTTTTCGGTGCGTGCATGTCTGCTTTCTCATTATTTCTACCTGTTGGCCAGCTTGATCAACACAAGTCTTTCAAAATCCCATGCTACCCCTACTGTCCGTCATCCTCCTGTGACAAGATAAGCCCCTTGCAGCATCAAAGGGAACTCCCGTTATTTATTACTGAAATGCAAACTGGGCTAAGGATTAGTTTTGTAATCTTTTTAGTTTGTATGTACTAGGTTATTAGGTAATCGGGAGATAGCCAAACTTTGACTGACAGTGCATCATTCTCATGTCAACAATATCATAAATACTCTACAGCTTCCAGGGCAAAGTCCACAGTTGCCCACAGGGATGTTGACCCTTGGCCTCATTTTAGGGAACAGTCCACAAATCGATGGGGCCACTAGCATATGTTAAATACCAAAGACGTTTGTCCACTCCTGTGATCAAGCCTTCCAGCTTTAGTAATTGTGGGTTAAAGAGTTGCCTTCTCAAAAGGGTGTCAGTTACTGCTGTTTTACTACCCTGAGTCGGAGCCACACATAAAATGATGTATGTGTAGGTCTACCCTTTTATTTCAGCATGTTTTCTTTTATAATTGTCGTTTCATCCATAGCAATAGTACTGTAAGCTATAGAGGGGGGATGTTTGTCCATCCCCATTTGGTGAAAGGGGCATTAACCTGAAAAAGTCTTCACACACTTGGGAAAAGTGTTGATTTAGTAGGTTCAATAAATATTATCTAAAATAGTTATAGCCCATAATTCTTGCTCCCTGCCCTTTGGCAGTGCAGCCCATTGGTACGATAGTACAACTCAATGTTACTACTGTACAACAGGTTGGTCTTACAGTCAATAAATGCTCTGAATGAAAACTGGGGTACTGTAGTCCAACAGGCTTTAGGACTAATAGAATGTTTTTAATGTAGGAGCAACAGGCTATGTGAATATCCTATAACACCTCCACTATTTCCACATACAGTATACAGGTAAACATACTGTTGAATTTACAAACATCCATAATTTATTGCCTTGTATACAACTAATAGAAAAATGTTTTCTTCCTTTAAAGGGACAGTGACAAAGTTGGAACTGACATGACACTACATTTGTCATCCACTAGGTATGTATACTTACTTTTGCATATATTACAGGTCAGGGGTCATGAGAGTATTGTTGTCTGTGAGTGTCACTTAAGTGACACGTAACTGCATTATGAACAAACCATTGTGTTGGATGTTACTTATGGTTGCATTCTATACTGTACCTGACTCCTGATTTGAAGAGAATGTACAAGCCCAGTTAAAACTCTGAACTGGCTTATTGTGATGAGGAGACCCTTATATTAGTCACTGAAAGACGTATCTAAACGATACTCTTCATTATGAAGACCTGTTGATCTTTGGTTTAGATATGGTTTTAGAAGGACCCAAAATTTTTTGGAAGTAAAGAATTCCATTTTTGAAGGCCCAAATCATCTAGAGTAAGTCAGCTACTGGCACTGGTCTGACATACACTGTAAGATTTTTTTAAATTTCTGTGCACTATCCAAATACCACTTGTATACCAGATTTAGACCTTACAATGTCTAATTACTATTTGTTTAAAATCGTGTCAATTAGCAAAGCATCTTTCATCTTTAAAAATAATTTTTTGAAGGCCATATTTCTTATCTGTTTGAGCAATGGGGCTCAACATTTTAGTGTTTTTTTCTAAAACCTTTCAATGGAAAATGATCAAAATCAGAGATGATTACATTGTTCCATTTTTTGATTTGGCACTTTTTTTGTAACTTCTTTGAACTTCTTTAACAGTACACTGCCTTTCCTTGTAGGTTAAAAATGGCTTTCCTTAAAAGTATGTGTACTTGCAGTGATTTGCCAAGAGTGATCTAAAAATGACAAGATTTGGCAAGTCTTCGTTGTTAAATATGGGCGTAGCCACAGGTGTGATGGGTATTTTTTTTTTCTTATTTTATAACTGTGTTGTGTTCATAATTAAACCTGGTGAGCTTGGTACAAATTTTCAAGGACACCACACCCAGGCCTTCAAAACTGTGTATAACTTTGGGAGAAACTGCTGCTGAGTCCTGTATCAGAGTGCAATTCTAACAAGTTTTTTTGTAACTTCTTTGAACTTCTTTAACAGTACACTGCCTTTCCTTGTAGGTTAAAAATGGCTTTCCTTAAAAGTATGTGTACTTGCAGTGATTTGCCAAGAGTGATCTAAAAATGACAAGATTTGGCAAGTCTTCGTTGTTAAATATGGGCGTAGCCACAGGTGTGATGGGTATTTTTTTTTTCTTATTTTATAACTGTGTTGTGTTCATAATTAAACCTGGTGAGCTTGGTACAAATTTTCAAGGACACCACACCCAGGCCTTCAAAACTGTGTATAACTTCGGGAGAAACTGCTGCTGAGTCCTGTATCAGAGTGCAATTCTAACAAGTCAGATTTCCTGTTAGAAAAGCCAGTGGCATCTCTAAAATGATAGTTACAAAAATATGGATGGAAATATCTTCAGGTGCACTTGATTGTTATTTAAAGGAAAAAGAAATATTGCTTTCTAAGTAGGTACATATGATAAAGCAACAAATAATAAACAAGTAGCAGCAAAC
>WURT03106266.1:0-12227 GCA_009936505.3 Holothuria glaberrima
AATAACAATAACAATAACAATAACAATAACAATAACAATAATAATAATAATAATAATAATAATAATAATAATAATAACCAGCATGGATAGGACATAGGGCCATAGCTACGTTGACTTGTACACTAAATTTCAATTTTTCTAACCCTAACCCTACCCCTACTCTAACCAAATTTTGTAGGGATACATTTTAGAGAAGGACGAACAATTTAAGCCTATTCCCGACAATAAAATTATTTTTTTAAATGGTACCTAAATAATAAGGCGACACATAAACTGTCGCCTTAAAATCAACTGTCGCCTTAATGTCGATGAATTAGCATGAACTGTCACCTTAATGTCTAATCCATGCTGATGATGCCGACGCCGACAACAACAACAAGCAACAACAACAACAACAACAACAACAACAACAATAATAACAATGTCTGAATCTGAGGTAAATCTGAAGAAGCACTAGACTGAATGAAAATGTTTCTTGAAGCCAGTACAGACTGGAAAACACTAAATGAAGGAGTGTTTGAAAATGAACAATTCAGTGTATAGTTCCAGTAGAAGTGTTATGTATCCTAATATATTTTACATCATTCATATGCTTCCTGTTTATGATACTTCACTTTGGTCCCCCTTAACCTCCATGCAGGGCACCCTCTTGATTCAAATTTTATCATTTCATGTGTACATTACATGTGTTTATTCATGTAATTTGTTAATTTCTATTTGGGGTTCTTCTTTCAAAGACTTAAGATACAGAAATATGGGGGTCAATATTTCTGTGACAGAGACAAGGCCAATTTTCACCAGAATGTATAAGTTTGAACCGAGTTGCATGAATTTTGATAAGCTTAGTTTATCATTGTAGTTGTTCTATTTTGCTTAACTAGATTGATCGTTTTTACCCAAATCGAATGACAGACTCTGGATATTGTTAACATTATTTCACAGACTACTGAGATTACAATATTGGTTATTATTGATTTACTTTATCATACTCTCAAGAATTCACCTTCACAGTTTGACTGATATAAATACTTTTCTAGCATGCCCTTGACGAACAATGTTCATTGGTCTACCTGATACCTGTAGATGGGTACACATACAAATGTTGCAACATGCTCCTCACTCCCTCAGTGAAGTAATAAATCCATTCAGATTTTGGATTGCATTCAATAAATAAATCTATTTTTCACAGGTTTATTAATTTTATTTTAGGGTAGGCGTATGTTACGGTACTCTGTTTTTAACCAATTATTGAGTAACCACGAAATTATACTGTGATATTGCCAAACTTGCTCAACACAAACAATACAAAATAATGAATATTCCCAATGTTTCAGCAAGTTGCCAAAAATTCCTAATATTTTCAATAAATTCCCAAAATTCCCATGGAAATTAACCCCATGCAAAACTTCCAAGAATTTTGCAACCCTAAATCAAGCCAAATATGACCATTTCAAGTCAGATATGAAACCTGACAAAAAGACATGCCAGATATACATATCCAGCTTTATATGGCCATATTAAGCCACATATGATTTGATAAAAGAACATGCCAGACATGCATATTTATTATTAAGTTTAATATGGCCATATCAAATCAGATATACTCTTGATGCCAGAGGGCCATATCAATACTTTTCTGTTTGATTTGGTTACTTGTCCCACATAAAAACCACCTTGGGATGCAGTAGGACATATGTGCATACTGAAGTCTTAAAATACATACTTTTTTCTAATACATAGGTCTAATTGACTAACATATGCAAAGGTGTGAATGTGGGCTAGTTAGAGCCCTGATTTCCATTTTTCATTATTCAAAAGAAGTTAACTGAGGGATATTTATCAAACCTTCAACAAAATGTACACTGAAATACGCATCATAGCGTAATTTAAAGGAAAAATGCAGTCACCCCAATCAGAGTTAGTCTGCCATGTCACTCTAGTTCATGATTGGCCTATTTTGATCATGTGACAATATTTTTGTTAGCAAATTGCAAAATTTTAGAAGAATTTCTCCTTGCTTAACCTATTGTTTGAAATAGTTATGCTCAAAAGGTCTTCAGAGGTGCTTGTAATGTAGTAAGAGATTTGCAGGAGTTTGCTGATTTTTCAAATCAAATTTTGGGGTGATAGCCTATTACCTTCAAACCCACAATGCTTTGTATATATGCATATAAAAGTAGGTGTTAGGAGCATTTTTAATGATTGCCATTGACAAAGTCGACAAATCTATCAAGTGAATTTCAATATCATACAAAAGTAAAATTTATCAACCATGTTCATTCAGCCTTGCATGCATGTGCTGGTATATTGCTGTCGAGAGGTTGATTAGTTCAGTTTGTTGTCCTTTCAGGGACGTAATCCTTTGGGGAGCAGAACCCCTTCGAGAGTAAGTCTCCTTTCAGGGACTTCTCAGCCTTTTGGCTACAATCACGTGTAGTATCTGTTCTTTTAAGCCAGTCAAGAATGGGACCATCCACAGCACACCATCAATGTAGAGGCTTGAGGTTCGTGAGGTTGGTGAGTTATTAGTTTGTTGTCCCTTTGGGGATGCACTTCCTTGGGGAGCAGAACCCCATTCAAGTAACTTTTGGTTTCCCCCCTTTGGCTCTTTGCCAGAGATGAGTGGACTTTGGAAAAAATATTTGCCAGCACTGCAAGGCTCCTGATGCTTGATGCAAAATGGGGACTACATCTTAAGCTGTATTAAATCAGCATTTGTGCAGATAAAGACCATATAACACCCTTGACCCATATAACATTGTTTCTGAATCTGACAGGGTTCATATCTGGCACAGATGGATGACTACTTATATCAAGCCATATCTGCCCAACTCTTGTAACTAACAAGGCTGGATGACTTGAGACCGGTCTCGAGTCCTGATTGTCAAGACTCGGACTCGGACTTGGCATTCAGGACTTGGACTCGGTTGGACTGAGACCGGGTTTGAGACTGACTATTTTTCCCCACGACTGTAAAACTTGAGTCAAAAGGCTGCGGAAAAAATATCTTTGCTGAAAATGTCATTACGTACACATTACACTATGTGTACTTATAATATCCTTACTACATGTAGCCTACATGTTACGTACAGTGCATTAGTCAGTGTGCAGTATGAACACTGAACACTCTGAATATTTAGGTGTGGACCCTGATTTTCCTCCTCTTGCTGTGGGTGATGACCTCATCTATGCTTCAAAATATGTGAAAAACTTAGGTGCATTCTTTGATCAAAATCTGACAATGGAAAAACATATTGATACTATTTGTCGCTCTGCCAACTGGTAGTTGAGAAACATCAGCCTTCTGAGAAAGTATCTTGACGATACAACTTGTGAAGTATTAGTTCATGCTTTTGTTACTTCTAGGCTTGACTTCCACAACTCTTTGCTTTATGGTCTGTCTGATTTATCCATAAAGAAACTTCAAAAAATTCAAAATTCGGCGGCACGTATTGTCAAAAGGAAAAGGAGACACTGCCACTCGACCCCACTTTTAAAGGAACTTCACTGACTTCCTGTTAGTGAGAGAATCAAGTATAAAATACTACTGCTCACTTTTCGTGCTCAGCATTTAGAACAACCTGTTTACAACTCTCATCTACTGTCTCCCTATGTTCCTCTTCCTAGTCTTCGTTCCTCTGGCAAGGCCCAACTGTCTCTTCCTAATCCACGATTAAAAACTTATGGATACAGATGTTTGCATATGCAGCTCTGTATTTATGGAACCAGCTACCAGACCACAATCGTTTCTGCACTGAACTATCTGCAATTAAGCGTAACCTTAAGACTCATGTTCTTTTGAATGTTAGATAATAAGTTGTCTGCTTTTTGTTAAGTGCCTAGAGCAGCTACATTTTGTTCCTGATTTGGTGCTATATATAAGTCTAATGTATTATTAAAATTCTGTTTAAAATAGACAGAGATGTTCCAGTAAAAGTCAACTTTGTTTCAGCATAAACTGACAGTTTAGCTTAACTGAAGAAGATCTAGAACAGGATCCCCAAATTTTTTTTTCAATTATAAGATAAAACTAAAACTCTTGTTGTGTTCCTTACTGTTACTTATTTCAAGAGTCAAGATGGCTGAAACGAAGTTTTCTGAAAAGTATCTCCCCAACCTACTTGGTAAAAAGCTGCCGGCATTTCTGCAGTCCTGGTCAAAACCCTGAACAACATTGAAAGGAATAATTCATGTTGCTTTTAATTGCCTTCCTGGTCAATGCTAATTGTAGCAACTAGTAAGACAGCAAAATACAACAACCATTCCATACTTACCACCAGGCGATTCTTCTGCCACATATCCAACATACTCTACCAGTGGAAAGTATGGTCCATTATCATTTATGTCACTGACAGTGATATTTATCCCTGCATAACTACTACGAGATATTTCTGGGTCAGTTGCTACGGCTACTAAGTACCATACAGCAACATCTTCCCGGTCAAGCACTTGGTTCAAACTGATGTCACCAGTTGTGGAATCGATTACAAACACATTGCCAGCACCATCTCCTTGGAGGCTGTAAAAAACTGGTTGTGATCCATCTTCATCAGAAGCAGACACCTATTTTACAAGATCATAGTAAAACAACATGCTGAATTGAAGTCGTTAAAATATTGTCTAAATTGAGTATGTCTTATTTCCAACCCATGGCTTGAGGTGTCCCCCTCCCCTTTTCCAAAATTTTTGCTTTCAGGAGGGAGCTGAGATGCAAAATGGTGCACTTTACGTGTACTACAAATCTCAAGTTTCAGTTGCTTTTAATGAGAACATAAAGTATCACTGCAAGATGTGAAAAATTCCTGACCACCTTTTATATTGCTTTCACCAAAGAAATATCACAACAATAAACACCCAAAATTTTCCTACATCAGTAGAAGGCAATCCATTTTTTTGTTTTTCCATGAAATAACCCCAGCATGACCACTATATGACCAATCACCCAAACTTCTTGAACACCTTTTATGGGGCTTATTACCAAAATTAAATCACAAAAATAAATACCCCAAAGTATTACTACATCTGTAGAAGCAGAGGCATTTTTTGTTGTACCATAAAATGACCACTTGATGACAATTGACCCTAAATTTCTGAACACCCCTTTTGGGGCTACTGCCACAGTTATATCACATAAATGAACACCCAGATATATCCCTAGGACATGAGATGGCAAAGTCTTCTTTGCTTTTCAATAAAATAATCCCAAATGACCCCTAGATGACCTTTGACTACAAATCCTTGGCCGTCACTGATGACCAATTATCTAGTCATCAATGTGTGTAAGTTTGATCAGAATTTCATGTCTTCATTTGGGATTGCTTAAAGTTTTGATTACTTTCTCCTAACAGTGTATAACATATGGGCAACATATCTCAAACTTTTAAAATAAGACAAGAAATTAAGATAATTTTGATGCCATCGTACCAATTAATAAGGCTTTTCTCAATGTTAGAGAACTAATGAAACTTTCTAAACACTTTGCAACAAGAGCTTTTAAAAGATCCTGTGGCCATAGATCAAGCCTTCAGTTGCATAACAGATTAACTGTGCATGGGTGGTTAGGTTCTATTGACAGGTTACAGAAGATCTCCCTGCTTGTGTTTCAGGGCTTTATACAAAAATTATCAAGCCAGCCATTTTAAATTGGTATGAACTATGTCTGGATAAACATTAGAACGGCTTCTCTTAGCCACCGGAAATTTTTAATATATAGTACTGTATGTAAGTGTGGGCTTGCAAATTGTATCTGTTCGATTATAGATTGTAGATTGTAGATTTGACTTTTTAGCACGATTTCAGGCAGTGATAATTTGAATAGAATATGGTTTCACGAAAGTCTTGTCACTTTGGGTCAATCATGCCGGAGACAAAATGAAAATTTTACCGACAAAAAATGCTCTTGCAACACGTCGAAAAATATCTCTGCTGAGTAAAGTAATTGAGCCCTGTGCAGTAGCATGCTTGGTGGCTATCATTGCCGCACGGGTTGGTATTTGAGTGGCACAGATATTCAATATACATGATGCAGCAATAGAGAAACACTGTTCTCTGTGCATTGCTATTTTTGCGCATTTCTCTGTTTGCACTTAATGAGATTCCCTCCACTGTTCTCAGATAATTTTCCGTATTTCCAAACTGGAAAAATACGGCAGAAATACAAGAGAAATACTGAAGATTCAGCCGATTTTTAAAAATACGGAATTCTGTATTAATGCGGAAAAATTACATCCCTGCATAAATCAACTTTCCAGTTCCTGCATGCCTCTAACTCTTTCAATCTGTACATGCTAGGGTGGCTGTTTGTGTCAATGGATACTGGGGGCTAATCCGGTTGGTATGTATATGTACACCTACATGTACACCTATATGCATATGTATATGTGGAAATGTAAATGTGCATGCTTAAATGTAAATGTGTATGCTTAAATGTGCTGGTAAAAGAATGTGCTTATTAGTGGTGGAGAACACCACAGGAGCACAAATCTTCCATTAGGATCTTCTCTGCCCATAAGGAATACCACCTGAGATCCCTGTTTTTGGCCAAACACAGGGGAGATTAAATATCTACCTGAGCTTATAACAGTAGCCTCTTTGAACAATCTACTGCACAAACTGGTTCTCAAATAACCACCAATTACCTCACAAGAGTAGTGGATACAACATTTCATAATAGCAGAGATAATGCACTACATTATAAAATAGCTCATACAGTTGCTCAGTATTAGGTGTGTCTATAATCATACAGTGGCTGGGCCAATTAATTATGTGCACTCAAGGGTAAATCCTATTATTGGCAGCACTTTTGGTAGTTAGTTTACTATCAGGTATCAAATTATCACTCTCCCAGTGAATCCGGGGACCAATCTTCAAAGGGCTAGATTGGCCTTCATGTCACTTTTCATAATTGGAAATATAGCATTGAGAGTACATTCAGAAGTCAGTAATGTATATGTGTATCTGTGTTTTCCTCAATCATCGAATACATGCAATCTGATGAGTGTGCTCATGAGGTGCAAACCAGAAAAAAGATCATTGCTCATGACCTTTGGGTCATCAGAAAGTCTAATATTTACACTAACATCAACAAATATTACAGTTTTTACCAAACTATCAAAGACATTCCATTCCCTCTAACACCTTTTTGGAGGGAACCATGTCTACCACTCACAATATCCATCCACACATATTATGGACATTCACCAAATATTGGGGGAAGGGGGGATGAAAAGGTGGTCTGTTTCCATTCCAACAAAATTATTGATGGAGCATGTCCCTGGCCGGTCACCCACAATCCCCCTCCTCCTTTTGCCCCCTTATCTAGATGATTTATCACTCCTATGGCCTTAAGTCTGCATAAATTATCACTCCCAGTGACAAAATTCAAGGTTCGTAGAAATCTTTCGAGCAGAATGGAAAGAGTGTATGGTATACTTACTGTTATAATAGGATTCACTGGTTGAGTATCTCCTTCAGTTACATCTGCTGTGTACTCTGATTCATCAAATTCTGGAGCCTCATCATTCACATTTTCTATTGTGATATCCAAGGATACTGTTTTTTCATTGCGACCATCCGTGACTTTATACTCCAGCTGAAAAAAACTTTGTGATTCGAAGTCCAGTGGTCTTGCCAGTAAAATGATGCCTTGATCTGGATCAACTCGGAATGTACCTTTATCATTGCCAGCACTGATGAAATACTGCAGTGTGCTGTCTGTGTTTGATGGAAAATTGAAAACACTCCTAAAGGTTTAATTACAATGATGAGAATACAGTTTTATAGCCTTCTGTATGCGATTAAAAAAGTAAAACATATACTCCAAAAGTATCGGCCAGAATTTACTGGCACATCAAAGAGCGTTCATTCTGATACACAGAGACGATATCCTACATGGTTTAGGCATTTTTGTTCAGTGGGGGATGGAACCATACCTGGTAAAATTGCACCAACGGAAAAGTCAGTTTTTTCACGGTTTGGGTCAAAACCAGAAAGCCAAAAGGCTTAGTGATTCCTTGCCATACAATATATTGTAACCAACATGAATCACCCACATGACAAGCATGAGATCCCTCACAGTTATCCTACTTAAGATACCTTTGACTGCCACAAAAATGATAGGGCTCTTCTCATTATCAGCAATCCACACACAAAGTATGAGATCTGTCACAATTATACCCTTCTTGAGATATTGTGTTTAAAAGGTTTAGACCTTGTGACCTCTTGTGAACCCAAATGACCTTCACCAAAACCAAAAGAAAGTATCTCATCATCACGAACAACTCACATGTCATGTGTGTGATCCCTAACAGTTATCCCGAACTTAAGATAGTTTTTACAAGGTTTTGACCATTTGACCTCTGGTGACCCCAAATGACCTTTGACCTCCACAAGAAACAACAGGGATCATCTAATTAATATGGCCAACCCACACACCTAGTATTAAATACTTGGAGTTACCCTTCTTCAGATATCATATTTTAAAGGTTTTGACCTCTGGAGACCCTTAATGACCTTTGACCTCCATCAAAAAGAAAAGGGATCATCGACGCAATATGGCCAACCCACATACCAAGAATGAGATCTCTCAGAGTTACCCTTCTTGATATATCATGTTTACAAGGATCTGGTGACTCCAAATGACCGTTGAACACCAAAAACAATAGGGATCATCTACTGAATATGACCAACCCACATAACAAGTTTGAGATCTATTGGAGTTACCCTTCTTGAGATATCCTGTTTACAAAGTTTTCACCTTTTGACCTCTGATAACCCGGAACGACGTTTCACCTCTACCAAAAACAATAGGGATCATCTACTCAATATGGCCAACCCACATATCAAGTATGAGATCCCTCGGAGTTTTCCTTCTTGAGATATCGTGTTTATAAGGTTTTGACCTTTTGACCTCTGGTGACCTCGAATGACCTTTGACCTCTACCAAAAACAATAGGACCATCTACTCAATATGGCCAACCCACATACCAAGTATGAGATCCCTCGGAGTTTTCCTTCTTGAGATATCGTGTGTGCAAGGTTTTGACCTTTTGACCTCTGGTGACCTCGAATGACCTTTGACCTCTACCAAAAACAATAGGGACCATCTACTTAATATGGCCAACCCACATACCAAGTATGAGATCCCTTGGAGTTTTCCTTCTTGAGATATCGTGTTTACAAGCAAAGCGTCACATACACACACGACATCACCATTGCATAGATTCCTTTTGCCTTAGGCAAGGAATCAAAAAGAAGGACCACCCAAAACCAAAATGATGTTCATTTCATGACAAGTCAGACCACCCAACTGTTGGTCCAAAATAACCAGACCACCCAATACCAACTTCAGTTTTGGTGATTCCCATTTGGCCTCTGTTCTGGGTGGTCTATGCACACCTTTAAAACATAATTTAACAGTGTTCTCCACAAGTCCAAAATTTATCTGGGCGCTTGTCTCTGATCTGACAGATGACACTGATCGCCATCCTGAGGGAGGGGGTATCTTCCCCCTTTCTAAATTTTTTTGTTCACGTAAGGTGGGCTCGATGCAAAATTGCTTTACATGTGGTTCTAAACTTGAATAATTCAAACGTTACCAAAAAAGTGAAAGTACTATTTTTTGTCCGGGCGGTCAAGGTTATTGTGCGGGATGGCAACATTAAGACCAGGTGCGCTGACGCACGCTCTTCAGATTTTGTCCGGGCGGCATGCCCAGACAAAATGGCTAGCGGAGGACACTGTATTAAAGTACTGGCACCTAGAAATACTACTGACCTTTTATAAAGCTACAAATACAAACTTGAAACATTAAAACATAGAAGTACAGTGAAAAAAATTAAACCAAAAAGAATTAAACAAAGGCAATTTTATAACTCATATTTTTGACACTTAAACCCTTAACAAACATCGGTTGCTGGAAATGGAATATGAAGAAAGAATGGGTACCAATGTCATTATCAGATGCTGTTACTGTCATGACTGTTGAATCTACAGCAGTCGTCTCAAAGATAGAAGCGTTGTAAGATGGCAGAGCAAAAAATGGTTGATTATCATTCTCATCAAGGATGTAGACAGAAACAGTTGCAACATCTAAAAAAAAAAAGAGACGAGAATTGCTTTGAAATGACTTGTGAAAAGAGCAATCATGTTTATCTGAGTATATCATCAAGCTTGATTGGGTCTGGTGTGGAGTGAAAATGTTGCCTTTTGAATGTTTCTTAAACAAGGCTGCAGAAACCTTGTATGAATTAAAGAGGACACAACATCCCCCATCATTACGGAGATACTTCGTGAAAGGCTACCTCAAATTGAGGTGAATAGACAACTGAAGGTAGATGAATAGGCTGAATAGCCTGAAGTGAATAGGATTAGTAGGTGTCTATTCACTTCAGTTTGAGGTTGGCTTACATGAAGTATGTACCCTTCATTATGTCTTGCACAAAAATGCACAGCAGAGAATCAAAGGCCCATTCATTCTCTTTCCAATGATAAAGAACATTCATTGGTGTTGGTAGGGGAACATCTCTTAAAATATATATGCCCTCCAATTGAGTGACTTTTCTGAAAGAATTCTTTCTTGCAATTATTGATGTGCAATGGTGTATCACCTCTGTAGGGAAGCTGCATTTACACACAAATGCTCAGGATGTAATTCACTCATGCAATTATTGCAGTTAATAACTTTCTTGATATCCTCTGTACTCTGTGCTTGCCATGGCAGAGAGGAGTTTTTGCACAAATCAGGGAACAAGTCTCAATATATGCTACTACTTCAGGATATTTGGCGAGCTGAAGGACACACTGCAAATATTTATGCTGAATCGGACCTGTAGGTCATTGGGCCTTTCCACTACCATAGCAACTTTGGAGTGAAAACAACTGCCTGCAGTAGACCTATGATTGGGAACACTTTACTAACCCGCTACATTGCTAGAGTGAAAACAATCATTGGACCATGTACACTACAAGCCAAATATGGGCAATGCGAGCAACCCATACTCTCACCTCTGTTTACACCTGGAACTCCATCTGCTAATGGTACCACATTCTCTGCCACCACATTAATAGTGTATATTTCATTACTGGTCTCCCTGTCAAATGTCGTTGTGGTTGTTATTACCCCAGTAATCGCATCAATGTTAAATTCTGGACTTTCTGAAGATATATGGTATGTTGACTGTCAGAGAGAAAGAGCATAGCATTCCAAAACACAATATTTGCAAGATACGATTCCAAATTTTTCTGTTCAAAGCAAATTAAGGTGCTGTAAACAGGGGGTCGACCTACTTATCATAAAGTGTTTTAGTCATAAGGGTTTTTATTCATTACATGTTATTCTACAACCAGAAAGCCAAAAGGCTTAGTGATTCCTTACCATATGATATATTGTAACCAACATGAATCACCCACATGACAAGCATGAGATCCCTCACAGTTATCCTACTTAAGATACCTTTGACTGCCACAAAAATGATAGGGCTCTTCTCATTATCAGCAATCCACACACAAAGTATGAGATCTGTCACAATTATACCCTTCTTGAGATATTGTGTTTAAAAGGTTTAGACCTTGTGACCTCTTGTGAACCCAAATGACCTTCACCTTCTCATCATCACAAACAACCCATATGTCATGTGTGGGATCCCTAACAGTTATCCCGAACTTGAGACAGTTTTTACAAGGTTTTGACCATTTGACCTCTGGTGACCCCAAATGACCTTTGACTTCCACCAAAAACGATAGGGATCATCTACTCAATATGGTCAACCAACATACCAAGTATGAGATCCCTCAAAGTTACCCTTCTTGAGATACTGATTACAAAGTTTTGACTTTTTGACCTCTGGTGACCCCAAACGACCTTTGACCTCCTACAAAAACAAAAGGGATCATCTACTCAATATGGCAGACCAACATACAAAGTATGAGATCCCTCGAACTTACCCTTCTTGAGATATTGTGTTTACAAGGTTTTGACCTTTTGACCTCTGATGACCCCGAATGACTTTTGATCTCCACCAAAAACAATAGCAATCATCTACTCAATATGGCCAACACACATACCTAATATGAGATCCCTCAGAGTTACCCTTCTTGAGATATCGTGTTTACAAGGTTTTGACCTTTTTACCTTTGGTGACCCCGAATGATCTTTGATCTCCACCAAAAACAATAGGGACCATCTACTCAATATGGCCAACCCACATACCAAGTATGAGATCCCTTGG
>WURT03106277.1:0-12227 GCA_009936505.3 Holothuria glaberrima
CTTTCCACTATTCTTCTGTTTCTATATTTAGAAGTCGCAACGTCACATCTACACTTCCGTATATATATATATACATATATACATATGAAATCTTCGTTATAACAGTTTTACATTATCGGTAAATTCTTTTTACATTATCGGTTCAAAGATTTTTTTGCATTATCGGTAAATTTGTTTTACATTATCGGTATTTTTTTTTTACATTATCGGTCGTTTTTACATTATCGATTAATTTTTACATTATCGGTTGTAACAATCCCTTGCTCTTCCAAGCTATTCAGAGACATAGCTCTATAGTGAAGTTTGAATCGGCATTGACTGAGCTTGTGCAATATGTACTCATAGAAGCATTCATTGCATGGATACATTACGTGGGTTATAATTTCATGCGAAAAGGTAGCCATATAGATGTGCAGAATACTCCCCACGGTTAAAATGACGAGCCAGGGAGTGGTGGTTTCCATTTCCAAATCGGTGTGGTGGTGATTGGGAAGAATCGCCTTCTGTCATTGACTGCGTAGGCCGCAAGATAAATTGAGTTCAATTTTGGAGAGTGCTTTAAGGATCTACCGTTTGAAAGAAGCGATAAGTGTAACCTAGAATAAGTAAAAGTTAAAACTTTCCAGAATACCAACGAACATTAGAAATCAAAGCGTAGAATCTCAGTTGACATGCTAGCGAAAACTCATAAGCCAATACCGAGACCACATTTACTTTTTATCAGGCTGTAATTAGTTTGTAAGCCTCAAACTTCATCTGTTCATATATTTCATGTAAGCCAAGGAGATAATGGTAACAGGTAATGCAAGTATAACAGTATCTTAGAAAAATCATCCTAGGTTGACTGTTGCGCAGAAAAATAGAAATGTTCCATGTGTTATGTGGCTTTTAAGCTAGATGCCTAAATTGTAGTGGTCAATGATTAGTAACATTAATTTCAAAAACAATTTCGTTGTCCAAGTGTACGTTTAATACGTGACCATTCCTACTTCCGTAGCCAAATATGAGTTTCATTTAAATGGGTGAAATAAAAGATTTGTTTGCTTGCCATTTGATTAAATAAAAACTTACTGGTAGAGACTGAAATATTCTTTTTTAGATTTCAAGAAGACGAGTAGTAATTTTGCAATTGATTATCCAATCGAAATAAATTCAACTATACCATTTTCTCTCCAAATCATTCAAAAGATGAATTGTTGTCTACATGAAGATCTTTAACTAAATTTCATACCTACTAGAAACGTGCACAATGTTATACCTCTTACACTAAAATACTAAACAAAACACACCAAGCAGTTATCTTCCTGTCAAGTAAAAGTCCTAACAAGTTTATTGACAGGAAAAAGTTGGATTAAACAAAGTTGTGAACTTCTTTATGAGTTCATTATCCTAACTACTTTACAGCACGAGGCAAATCTGAGTTACATAAAGGGAAAGTCAGGGTCATGAACTTTTCTTTTTTCTTTTACTGTGGTAATTGCTCAATCCACCAGTTTCACGTATGGGCTGGCCAAGCTGCCAAGTGTACGTATTATTGTTTCTCTAACGTCTAACTATATTCTAGGACAATATTACTTGCATTAATATCCTTTGTTTGCATGTTACGTAAAAGTCTCAGAGTACGTACTTTGTGGTCCTCCACGGCTCATTAGACCTGGGTTCGTTGAAATCTGATTAAGTGTCACTTTTCTCACAGAACTGGTCATCTGTGGATTAACTAGGCCTATCTTACGCCAGTTCTGTCCGAAACGAGAGTCAACTTTAGATGCATAGGTATTAAGTCAATTTATACACTACGAGGGACCCTATAGTGAAATTTGTGGAATCAAAGTTTTCATGAAGGTCCTTTTATACCTGACCAATCCCTGGAGCTCCACATGGGCCAGAGTAATAACTGACTAATACACCTTAGTCACTTGCATTAGCTGGTATTCTATGGGTCGGAAACCGTAGATCACTTGAGCCATTGGTGTTTAGCAGTCGGTGTGGTGTAGTGTAATACGTGCTCACACCCTACTTTACATCGTGTTTTCTACAATGCTATGTTGCGTTTGTGAAAGTAACGTCTATTACACGGACATGTTATAAGAGGTAAAACGCCTTAATTTTGTACGTTTTACAAAGGGAAAACCTACTTGTATTCTTTTCATATCCACACAATTTATTGTCATGGAGTATATAATTAACGTCTTGCGCAAACCACAGTCCTTTAGTACTTTTTTTCTTACTTGTGTACGAAGTAACAATTGCAATTGCCGACCTTGAGGCACATAGGCGGTTCTTTACGAGAATTCATTATATAACGCTTAAGTTAGTCATCTACTGCGATTGAAAATGAAGTTAATTTTGGCGACTGGCTTATAAAGAATTATTCATTTTATAAACTTTCGGTGGGAATAGTGAAATATTACAAGTTGAGCTTTTTAAACAGAATTGTTAAAAGTCCGGGAAATGAGTACCGTAAGGTTTTGTTATTGCACTCTAGACCAGTTGTTGAAAACTACTTTGAAATTTGCTGTTTCTTTCTATGAGATATATGTTATCGCGGATAAGGTAAAAATAGTCCCCAAATTTCTCCGTCGTAACGCTAGGAGTTACAAGTTTCCTTGCAAATTTTGCCTGCCTTTCATAGGCTGTTTTAATGATTCGATTCCGTTATAACACCTTTTGGAAATAAACTTTTGTAAGATATGTCTTTATCAAATAAAAATGTACGAATCTCATGAATTAATTTGAATACGGAGTAAACCCATGGCTCCTTTACCGCTCAGCAATGTATTCATGAAATTCAATGGAATAATGCAATCAAACGTAAAAGAAGAGAAAAGGATGGGGTTCTTCATAAAAAAAAGAATAAATCATGTAACATTCAACGGCAAAAGATATTTTTGGTTCTTTGTGAATGGTTTTGAAGTGAATAAAGTGCAGCAGACCGCTCTTTTAGTGGTGCTGATCTTAAATGTGACTGGTTATTATATTCGTGTAACTCACGCCTCTTTTAACTTAACCTGGTGAGTAATCGACATCTACACACGTTGGGAAGGGCTGTTTCATCACCCCATACATAATTTTCGAACCCGGATGTATGGGCCCTTGAGGCAATATTTACTGTGTGAAAAAGTGAAAGTCAACGGAAGTATTTCCAAAAAGTGTGTAGGGGTATATCCCCAACCCGAGGGATTTTCACCTATACTCCGGGAGAAGGAATCAAGAAAATTCTTAATTTTCGAAAATAGCCCCCACTCGTCGTCCGCTTATACCTTCATCTCAAGGACAAATGTAAAACTGGTTGTCCTGAAAGTTTTATATGGGAGTAATTAATTGTCTAATCGCTAATAAGAATTGTCAACATAATACATCATACTGTACAAGGACTTGATTGATAATGAAAATAGCATTTGCAGAGTTTTAAGAAGGAAACTCTGCGTCATTACTTTTAAACAGCTTCTGAGATACTTCAGAAAAGGCCAAACTTTGAACAAGTATAATACCTTTAAAACTGATCAACTGAATAATTAAAGTATAGTCTTCCAGTGATTTTTCCGGTGATGTTTTTATCTAGTGACTGTTCCATTAAATACATCATCTTTATTTGGTAGCATTACAATCAACTTTTAGGGAACAAAGGGATTGTGTTTCCCTCTCGGAAAGATGTAAACATGTTTCATTATTTCACGATGTTTAGAACATTCAACAACGGCAAAAGAGGGCAGTTACCACTCATGGGAGAAGCAAATGTAACAAAACAACGAGATCGTCTGGCCTGACTTGAAATGATACTACATACTCTCTTACAGTAATGTAGGCTAGCAATATGAAGCTGTAAAATTTGAGCTCCGGCAGGGGCAAAATAATGTGGTTATTCTATCCGAGAGCAATTTACGGATTTAATGCATAACGTTGTAAATCATATGTTCTCGTAGGTTCGAGTACATTGGTGGTTACTTAAACTTCGTTCCTAAATTAACTGTCCTTGAAGGTTTGAATTATTATCCATTGTAATTAGTGCCAACAGAGAGTGGACAACACCGTATATACCAAGCAACTGTAGTAACAGATCCCTCAGTGACATTAGTATGAATCGTTACTGTGCACAAAGTCTTATTCAGTGCCAACTGACTCACATTTGTCACCGCTAGGTGGCAGCATATACAGGAAAGCCTTGCCACTTTCCTGTGTCCCCTCTCGCGTTGATTTGACGATGTAGACAGGGTAGGTTTTTCTACAGCGCATTTTTCACTTTGTAGGATACGACAATTCACTGCTGTGCTAATTGTTTCGTAAAAGGCTTATCAAATACTACGCGTAACACATGATTAAAACTTCATGCAACCCATTCTGCTTTACATAAGTAGGTGTAAAATGTCCAAAGTACGTAATTGATCTTTTTTCCTTTTGGAGTGGGGGTAAATTAAACGGTCACGAACCGACCTTAAGGGGGAAAGGTCTGTGGAACCATAGAATCATCCACCAGTTTCTTCCACATATTAAATAAGCATACTGTTCTTTCAATGTATCAAAATCACCCCGAAAAAAATAAAACTACTTTATCATTATTAAGCCATTCAGTTACACCATAATAGTGTGTCAATATATACTTTAACTTGCAGATACTTACCTGGTGTAAGGTGTCCGGCTAGTCAGTTCAGTTTGTATTATCGTACCTCGGCCTTTTGGTTAAGATCATGTATCTGTTCGTTTCAGCCAGTCAAGAATGCACTCTAAAACATCCTGGTTAAATTTAACCAGGATAGGGGTCAATAGTTTTTCATACATTTCGTGGTTGGAAGTGACCACGAAACCCGGGTCAGAGAAACATTTTCTTGGTTAAAATAACGACTCTTTATAACATCTTGGTCAAAATTTAACATTTTCCTGGTTAAATTTGAACAGGATCTCCTGGTAACTTTAACCAGGGAATGTATGGAAAAATATTGACCCCTATCCTGGTTAAATTTCACCAGGATGTTTTCAGAGTGTGGGACTACGCATGGCAGACCCTGGATGTAGAGGTCTGAGGCGGAGAGGTTGGTCAGTTAAGTTTGTGTCCTTTCGGGGACGTAGCTCTATGGGGAGCAGAACTCCTTTGGGAGTAAACTTTGGTTTCTCCCCTTGACTTTCGCGAGAGAGTTGAGGGAACTTGTTGGAAAAAAGTAGCAGTTAATATTCAGAACTTAAGTAAGGAGTAAACTTCAAATTGAGCTATATTACACATTGGCGAGCTATACAGAGCAGTGAATGAATTTCTGTGAGAACATCAATTTTTTTCTAGTAAAGTTACCCAGCTACCAAGCCCCAGGAGAAGATCCAAACGTTTGGATGGGTGAGGGGGTTATCTTAATTAGTGTATCGAAGGTGCAGCACCACGAGTACGAAGCGAGAGTTATCAAGCATGGGGTCCACGATGGACCCCGGGTAGGGATACAGGGGGCAAAACTTCAAGAAGGTCCTCCAGGAATGGAAAAATCTTCTCCACTTACTCTGTTTACAAGATTATATATCATTTCATATCTTATGGGATTCTATGTTAATGGTTGAGTTCAGTTTACTGTAACGGCATCTAATGAGGTGCAGAACAAATTTGAGGTTATTTAAAATACTGGATGAGAGAGGTACTTTTAGCTCTCAGAAATGGTTTTCTACCGCAATGAATGTGTCATTTTCGTTTAAAGGTAAGTCGGGAATGGTGGGTGGGGCGGGGGGGGGTTCAATTGCGACAATTGCGCACTAAGTTGGACGACGTTTGTCCACTTAAGACATATTTTTTGCATTCAGTCAGTACTTTGGGACATTTCAATTCCTTAGCCAAAATGGTTTTTTATGGATATGTCTAATTTATCAATGTTTCTCTATCTGCTTGAAAACGCAATAGTTTGCTTCAAATATGTTCATCTTTTTCAAAACAGTGTAATAAGACGGAGAGAGCTTCCTCCACAATGTAACTATAAACTTTGCATTTACCATGCCTGTGCATAGCAGCATAAATGATACAAATTTACTGTTGAGTGAAGCGAAAACGTTTAAGAGGTGTTTGAGGAGAAAATGGTAAATGTCGACATGAAGGCGAAGGTGAGAAAATTTAGGTAGGCTGTGAAAGATTTCTACCGGAAATCTTGTTTATGGAAGGAAAGTGGCTTAGATGCAAAATGGTGCAAACCTTTAGCAAAACTTTAAAGTGATAAAATGCTTGGAACTTATTATTAATAGAAATTTGGGCTGCGGCATGATACCACTGCAAGGTTCCATGAGACCGACTTATAGTTTATTGCATAATGGCGACACTAACGCAAGAAATGAGATTTCAGGCAATGCAAATGGGAAGTGAACGTGAAGGAAGCAGAATAACAAAAGAATCGTGAACTAAGGAGTGTGTACATGTAATAACATTCACTATCTACCAAAAGACCTCATGCATATGACGTCACAGAGCAGAAAGTGCTCCCTCGTTTGGAGGCAAGCGCGTATCATTGCGTAAGTCTATTACACGCGCGTGCCAAGTCTACTGCGTGCGTGCCACGTGCAGTAGACTTGTTTTGCCTCCAAAATGACGTCCCATGACGTCAATGCATAAGGTCTATAGATGGTGCGTTCGAAGCGCGCAGTAAAAATGCTTTGAAATACATCTAACGACAACGATATACTTCCAGACCTTCACATCATGCCTCAACCTTATAAATGTTACCATAGGCTACTCATTATGTTAGATTGCTATAATCCTTTTGGGTGGAGATGTACCTCCGATTTCGGAAATGTTTTGGCCAGAATAATATTCGGCGAAATTATTGCCCTCAAGACAGTTATAAGATATAGAGCGCGAACTGTGATGAATAAGAGCAAGAGGTATCGAAACTTTGCTTTTAAATATTCTATATGACAAAATAACAGGAAGATTCTGCGCCGAAACACAATTCTCCCAAAAATGTGTCTGTCAAGTAGAATGTGAGTCTGCTGACTGGTAATTCATTACGATGTCAGTTTTTATAAAATATGTCTCCCGAAAGGTACAGGAAGGCGAGAAGAAATCCCTTGCTTCGCATTCTTATAAAGTCTTCTTCCTCTGAACATGCCCATGAAAGATTGGCTTCATTGTAGAACCCTCACTGATGAATAATGCGAATATGGTTGATAATAAGCACAGCAATGAGGTTAAAAGCGCCGGGAGAGAGTGAAAAATTTTGATAGCTTGTAAACAAATTATGATAAGAGATGATCAAAATAAATCCACCACTTAGTCTGAATACAACTTACCCTACCCCTGTAGAAATCTGTAGCTCTTTGTTGGTTAATTTTAAAAGAATCTTCCGGAAATCGATGGGGGGGGGTATACCCCATGCCACCGATAGTGGGCACGAAAGCACGTCCTCTCTCCAGCCTGGAGTCTTTAATCATCCAAGAAGACATGTATGGCGAAAATGTGGCTTCTCAATCAACTATAGATTGCAACAATGTTCACTCTTAAGAACACATATTTGTTACTACAGGTCAATGCAGCAAGCCACCCCTCCCCTTCAAGATCTGTAGATTAGCATTAATGCCTAGCCATTCACCTGTTTCAGCACATTGTAGCCCTTTTTCTAAGAGAAATGATTACAACTAACAGCTCCACCCAATCGGTGCAAAAAATACGTTGAACACATTAATGACAATTTTGTCAATTGTTTGCCCCTCAGTTCCCTTCTATTTTCTATTTTCTTTCCTTTCTCTTTCTTCTTTCGCTTTTTTTTCGCAGCAAGTGGGAGGGCAGGTGCTCGATCCCTGCAAATCTGAAACTGCCTAGCCCAGCTGCATAATTCTGAACTGCCTGTCATTCTATTTATGTCTATAAATAACTTGGTATAGAAATTTCTTTCCTACCACAAACGAATCAATTCCCCTTGAGTCACACCGTTTCTCAAACTATAGTGTATTACATAAATTTGCAAGATAGTGCCTGAGTCCATCTTAACCGAGTCCGAGCTAATTCCACTACAGTGACCATCATTCCGGGCCAATTCTGAGTGCGGTATCCACCGAATCAGAGTCAATTCTGATTCCAGTAGCCCCATTTCCGGGCCAGTTCCTTCAAGGAATTCCGTTTTTGTAGGATTTTTTACCACTCTACGTTTAATATTTCGGGAGATTCTCCCTTTTTAGAGAATTTCATTTTCCCCGATTGGTAAGAAAATTGGTCATGGGTGCTGCCATATAGCCTATTTTAACCACAACCTTCCGCATTCTTTGTGTACATTGTCAATGGGTTTTGAAATCCCCTTGCAAAATTTGTAGATCTAGTGCTATGAATTTAAATGTATGTTCCGTAGGTGTATTGTCATAGGTACCGAAAAGCCACGTCCTAATCGGTGTTCTTGAGTGATCCCCTTAGTTCTTGCTGAACCTTTAGGCCTATCTTTGTTAGGCTGGCAAGCCTATACAATGTGTTGCATTAGTTTTCACCCACTCGGGAGAATTTCGATTTCCCTAAAGCAAGAGAATCTCCCAGACTGTTGCCAGCTTGGCGGACGCACTACGACGGACTCACGTATGGTTAGGTACAATCAGGGTTAGGATTAGGGTTAGGGTTAAAGCCAATCAGAGTTTAGGCTTCATGCATATGCATGACTCAAAGCGGTCAAGTGCTCCCATATGAAAGGGTACAAATTTTCCTAACCTATTGTGCCTCCGTCACCCTCGACGTGCATTACTCCTGCACCTATACTGGCTGCACTCGTAATAGAGTATGTACCTCAAATGAGGAGTACATAGTCGACACGTGCTTTAAATTAACCCAGATCGACTGTTGGATATTCGAAGCTTTTGTGCAAATGGAAATGAAGAAATAATCTAATCGATTCTACTCCCATCTTACACAACTCTTTACTTGCTGTTAACTTAGTAAATGGAGTTGCTTCCCATTGATAGGTTAGGCAGACTTATGATACCTGTACAAGGGTAAGTGGGTGGGGGCGAAGGGGTTTCCTAGAGCAAACATGGTTTCATACAAAAAATATGCGTGGACATGATTAGTAGTTAATTTCTGTCGTTTTCAAAAACAAAGAAAAATCAAAGGGTGAGGACCCATCCCCCTGATCCCCTTAGATTTATAAGGATTTGCTAAGATATACCTCAGATAAAATGCCGGTTCTTGCACTGGAGGATAATATTTCTAACTGATTAGTACCTTACTATTACCTCTCATAACTATTCGTGTGTACTTCATGTCCTCATTTCTGTTTCTTGTACCTCGTTGCCTTTTCCCGCACAGGAGAGATTAATCGAATCAAATTACCTGATCAATACAACTCAGGGAGTATGAAAGATTAAAAAGTCTGACAATTCTAAAGATAAGATGATTTCACAGCATAGAAAAATTATTCCACTGTTTGCTCTTACGAGCCTCAAATAGGAAGGTTGAGAAAATTAGGTGTTCTTTAGCAGCAGGCGTGATGATACATGAATAATAAACAACGTAGACTCAAGGGCGAATACAAAACCCAACTCTATTCACCATCACAATTGAGGCGCTTCTAGGGCTCTTGCAGGTCTATGATTAAAAAACTCTCTGCAAAAGTTTTTTTTTACTATAGTAGCTGGAATCAGGGAGCTGGAAGACAAAAACGAGAAATAAAGTATATTTTATTGGGGTCTGTTACGTAGAAAGGCACGCATAGCAAACTTTTGCATAATTACTTTCACGAAATTCAGTGGTTTGTTTTATGGAAATTAGTAAATTCATTTTTTTACACTTTGATGTTTTAGTCTTTAGGCAGTAAAAGCAATTTGATTTAGTCTCCTTCAATTGACGAGGTCGTTGTTAATTCTGAAAGTGACTTTAGGTACATGACGAAGTTAATTACGTTATTACAGCTGATGCACACTGTCTCGTAAGATATTTTCTGATTGGCTGATGGTATTCTATTGTATCGATTGTTTCCTCTTTTAAGGTTAGAGATTAGTTAGGGATTAGTTAGGGATTTGGGTGAGTGTTAGCCATTCATAAAAATTCTTCCGAGACAGTGCGCATCGGCCCGTTGTTATGGAAGGGTCTAGTATGGTGCAAAATGCAAGCTTTTTATGTGATTACAGTGTCGTGGGTATAACACACTGTAAATTTTCTTTGCAAATGTTTGTAAAATGTTTCTCAGGCGTTAGCAATAGAAAAAGAAACCATATGGAAGTTAAAAATATATCACCCGACCTTGACACTGTGATAACGCCAACCCTCAAACACGTGTATATGTCAAATCTATTCATACATGTTTATGTGAGTAACATATAAATTAATTTTCTATTAATTTTTTGCATTTCTTCAACCATCTTTAAATACTATGAAAAAATGTTTTCAGCTTAATGAAAGGAAGTATACCTAGGTTGTGTATATGAGATTGCGTTTATGTGTCGTTTGTTGTTTCCTATGAGTACAAATTTTACATTAGTATCTCGCTTAATTTTTAAAAATTCGGGGGTCGTCTCTTGATAGAACTCCCTGTAAAGGGAAATGTATCAAAGTATGAGTGACTGTAACCTATGATTCCAGTGCTATACCGATAATCCTCATTTCTCACCAGTATCGGTATTGGTATTATTTACGGTACCTGGAATTCTGTTACTTCTAGATCGATATTTCTCTGTCGGCACTTCATAAAAGTGTAATGATATTTTTCTATGTTGAACTACAAATCCCAGGATAGTTTGCATTACTATTAGCCTGATGGTTTAGTATACAATCTGATCTTTTTCAACAATCAGTCCCGGATCGGTGTCGACGAATGGTTACATTTAAAAGATCAAACCTCGGACATCGATAACATAGCCTATTTTTAATATCGGCACAACACTATTTGAATTCTTAAAGGCTATGAAGCATCTAAATGCTCACTTTATCAACGTGACAGGAATACTGAAAGTCAGGAGCAGCAAAAGAACGAAAAGACGTTTATAATTGAGGGATCGGATCCAGGCGGGGCGCAACAGGCGCGCGCCTCCCCTATTGGTCGTCACGAGTGAAAAAATGTTGAGGCAAAAAAAGAAAATGCTTTATATTGTGTCAAATATAGCACCATTTTGCATCTCAGCCCTCTTGCAAAAAGCTGCTAAATTTTTCAAATGGGAGGGGGACACCCTCCCTTATACCAGCTTCCCCCAGGACAGCGATCAATCAAACCTTGCGTCCCCTCTGTTGAAAATTCCTCGATACGCTCCTGGACTCTAATATTTCCATTTCATGGGGCTTCAAATGAGGAAGCGTGATAGTCTTTCACTCTTGAGTTTGATTGAGTGAGGCGGGAGACATGTGGGAGCTACGCTACTCCTGAAAACATACGACAAGTAGGAAATAGACACTCCTTCTCACAAGTAAAAACGTATTTAACAAATCTTTACTTCGTTTTAGGGGTGCTAAGAACGAGAATAATCACGGCCCTCACACAATCAAGTTCTTTGCCCTTTAATTACAAAAAGGTTTAATTTAAGTTACGAGAACGGAATTTGATCCATGTAAGGGATCTTGCATCGTAGGATCTTGTTTAGTTGTCTCATGGGAGGAGGAACTTTCCATCACGTTTCTTGAAAAGACAACTGAGGTTCGATCCCTCATTAAAGACCGAATATTAACATCGAAACACTTAACCATCCATGCATTCCCTGTTACCCATTTAAACCGTCCACGCATTCCCTGTTACCCATTTATAACGACTGTGTATTTCGAAGTCACAAGACTTAGAAACGGCAGCAGCGGTAGGACAAAATGATCGAATGCAGTGGCGGTACTTGGATTTGCCAGACAGGGGAAAAGCTCTCCCATGAGGTGGGGCAGCAAACCGAAGATTATACAAGGGCGACGGGTTGCCGTAAGGATGTTATCGTAAAATTTTCGGCCCGCTTAGCGATCCGAAACGAATATATTATAAGCATAGATTCCAAACTTAAAACTTTGACTCCCAGCGAAATTATCGGGGCTGGAGTGCTAGTCACTGCTCAGTCGTTTTGGAAACAAAGAGGCGAACTAATGTCTCACAAAAGTATTAGTACTCGCTATTTCGAAACATTGTATACCTAAGAAGTATCACTCCTCAATAAAATCACAACAGGAAGTTTTTCCTCGTGGCACTGCGCAAAAGTACACTTGAATATGAACGCGCAATGACGGTTTTGAAGTTCATAGACTAAAGGTATGTTCACACTTGTCCGGTAACGGTAACGGCAACGGCAACGGCAAACGCTGCGGCAACGGCAACGGTAACGGCAATCCG
>WURT03106298.1:8467-26482 GCA_009936505.3 Holothuria glaberrima
AATGACCTACATTGACCTCATTTGACCTTGTGACCTTTGTGTCCCTCATACCTCCTCCCATTTCTCGACTTGGCAAGGAATCACTAAGCTTCTTGGCGTTCTTGTTTTATTATCTTCTCACCCCCTACCCTCCTCCAGCCCCAGTCATTCAATTTTCCCCAGGGGGAGCAGTTTGTACTAAGGCTTGGAATCAATTGCTAAGAAAACTGTTTCATAAAAGGCAGAAATATTCCATGTTGTACAGCCTTTACTGAAGTATTACTTTTGGAGATTTCCTTCACAATTAATGTATTATTTCTGCAGAAACACATGATGGAGTTCAGGACATGGCATGTGACACATTCATCAAGATTGCGCAGAAGTGTAGGAGGCATTTTGTCCAGGTACAAGTAGGAGAAGTAATGCCATTCATTGAGGAAATTCTTAACAGCATCAATACAATCATATGTGACTTGCAGCCACAACAGGTATGACCAATAGTTTTGACTACTGATTCCTGTTATGTCTTCAGATTACTTAATTTATTCATTTCATTTGTTTGTTCTTGCAATTATGTTTCTTGCCACTGTAAGGACTTTTTGCACACAAATGATATTAGATTTTTATAGTTGTGTACAGTGAGGCAATGCTGCCAAGCTGCTATTGAACAAGGAAGGGCTGACAGCAGAGTGTACTGCCAGGTTTTCTCTACTGCTAGCATGGCTCTACACACAAAACTACATTGCTTTCCTACTTTTGATATTACAAAGTTGAAAGTCTGCTCAACATGAAGAATTTTGCGGACAAGTTACGAAGTTAAAAATATCAGCTCCATTCGTAAACCAGGAAGAATGAGAAAGTCACTTACTACTGCTAGTAGAGCCAACTGAAAAAGTTGTTTAGGCAAAGATTATGTCACAAGTGCAACCCAAATAATAACAAAATTAGTTTGACTTTACATCTCCAGAAAGGGAAAATAACTTTTTGGTACAAATAGCAGTTTTAGATGGTAATATACTTAAAGTGTGTGTAAACAAATAGTTTTTAAAGTGAAAATTGGCAAAAGTCAATGTAGTGAGTACCAGTAAAAACCAGCGTTGTAGAGGAGATAAAGGAATTGGGTGGAGGTTTTGTACAATGATAGTCTGGTTGGCAGTTATACAGCTTGAAGGTAAAATACAGTATGGTAACCAGACCATAACCAGCAAGAGGCAACTTTTGCATGTCTGGACAACTCCCCTCTACTTCCTGGACAGTTGCCACCTGACAACATTCCCTGGGAAAATTACCATTTGAGCAATTCTCACCCATGACAATTAGCTCTCAGACAACTTCCCCCATGGGAAAATGTGGAATTGCCAGGGGGATTTGTCCGGGAGGAATCATCTGGTTGGGAAATGTCTGGGGGGATTGTCTGGGGACTGTCTTTTATTACCTGGCTCATATTAAGATGGACAAAAGAAGCATCTTCATCCAGATGCAGTTTTTCTCTTGTTGAGGGAGGGGAAAGGAGCTGATCACTCTGACTGGAATCCTTGTGAGACAGTTTAATTTGTGTGTATTTGATTGTTAATTCTATAACCTTTTGCTTGGTTCCTAGGTGCATACATTCTATGAGGCTGTGGGTTACATGATCAGTTCACAAACTGACAGTATTGTGCAAGAACACTTAATTGAGAAGTACATGTTACTCCCAAATCAAGTTTGGGATCATATCATTCAAGAAGCAACAAAGGTAAGTGAAGTAAATGTTGTCTTATCTTGTTGATAAAACATCAGTTGAATTAGCATGTTCTGTTGTCATAGAATTTCTGGCCAAGAGATGTATCTTGTAAGAAAGTAAATGAGTTTGAAACTTTTTTTTGTGTGACCATGGAATGAAGGAATTGTCTCTTACTGAAACAAGGTTAACTTGGCTAGGTTTGCAAGTATTACTGCAGCAGTAAGAGCCAAAACCTGCTGACTTTTCTGAATTGCATATTTTTCTTGTCAAATGCAAAATGTGTTGTAACTTGTAGGTCTAAGCGTAAGGGATAGCATTATTGAACACATTTGTCTATGGTTTCAAACAATTTAGAAAAAAAAAGAAACTGTCAAAGCTTGTGCCCATTTTTTCCCCAAATGTGTTACATGGTAGTCTCGTTTACTGTTCCTAAGTAATGAATTTTCTTTTCTTGCAGAATGTTGATAAGTTGAGGGATCATGAAATAGTCAAGCAACTGGGCAGTATTCTTAAAACCAATGTGAGAGCTTGCAAAGCTGTTGGTCATCCATTTGTTGTGCAGGTAAGTTTATGGAAAGGTAAACAATCTTATAGGTGACTGCTGTATTTTGAGGGAAATTTGAAAGCTGTTATTAGAAGAGACAAGAACACATATTTTGTACAATCTTGGACATCTATTAGCTTATCCTGTCAAGTTACCAGGTCTTCTTCACAGTGTTCTCTGTAAGTGGGCAGTGTAGTATACATATTTGTGCAATTCCATGGTAAATTCCTACAATCATGTTGCTGCTTAATCTGTCTTTAATGGAAACCTCAACCTAGAAGTAAAGATTTTTCCAGTGATGACGATTTTAAAGTTTAGTAACATCACTTGCACAGCAAAGCAAACAAATAATTGTTTTGGCTTTGGAGTTAAATCCAATAAACAAGGAAGTTATAAGCCAAAGTAAGATAAGCTGTCAGTGAAAGTATTGTTTTGTTTTTACTCTTGCTTCCCCATTGATGATGATATCTAAAATTGTATAAGACCTCTCATCATTCCCTAAACATTGGCAACCATAGTTACAAATAATTTCTAATGCAATACTGACTTTTTAAAAAAAAAAAACGATTTTAAGCAGATTCAAACAGGTACATAGAAACTATGTGGTTCTTTGACAGCATAATATACTTGCCACTGCTTACTAGTCATTAGTTGTGAAAATGGCAGCACTTAGTTGTAACACTTTTTGTTGCAAACAAAAAAGTCCTATCTTAGGAATCAATCCATGATGCTGCTCACTTATGTCTTTCCTTGTAATTATTTCTTTATCAAAGGTATGTTAAATAATAAATTCCTGCTTGTCTCCCTTGATTATAGTTGGGGAGGATATACCTGGACATGTTAAATGTCTACAAGTGTATGAGTGAAAATATCTCAGCAGCCATTGCTGCCAATGGAGAGTTGGTGACCAAGCAACCATTGATTCGAAGTATGAGAACAGTTAAGAAGGAAACCTTGAAGCTCATCTCAGGATGGGTGAGCATGTCAACAGATCCACAGATGGTAAGAGTTCACACTGATTTCTCACACCTGAATTTTGAGGCCAAGATTTTTTGTCCTGACATCTTTGTTTCAAAGTTTGGGTTACAAAATTAAAAAGTAACAAGTTGTAACCATGAGTTGTCACTTGTGAAATAGTCATCAACTGTAGTTAATTATCGACAACAAATTATGTACAATGTCATTTTGACTCTTTTACTGTCATTTTACTGCTGCTATACATTATTGAATACTGCAGTGAAATGTACTGTTGAAGCATGTGGGTGTTTGTCATGTTTGATAGAAACCACTTTGGACATTGATAATTTTGCATTGGTTGAATGAAATCTCATACAAGAGGGTTATCAAAGAGGAATTTCCTAGAGACACATGTTGTTACAAGGTTAGTTTTCCCCAGAACTAGTAGATAAGAACATGTTATATTAGCAAACCATGTGTTGCATTCTTACTTCTAATAGGTACTTAAAAACTTTATACCACCACTTCTGGAGGCAGTCCTCATGGACTACAGGTCTAATGTACCAGCAGCAAGAGAACCAGAAGTTTTGAGTACCATGGCCACTATTGTGAACAAACTAGAGGTAAGGATAAAACACTTCATTTAATTTTTAACAGAAACCAATAAACAGGCTGAGACATTAGATTGTTTGAAGTTGCACCAAGGTACTGCAAGCTGTTTTCATGCATCTAGCTGTTTTCAGGAGCATCTAGGCATTGCAAGGATTTTAAATCTTTGTAGTGCGAGAGTAGTATTTGCATGGTTTCTATTAAGAGGCTCCTGTCCACACAATGGTTGATGCATTCAGTCTTTTCCACACAGCTTTACTGACTTCAAACTACTATGACAGAAGATGACAGCTACATTTAAGATGACAGCTACATTTAGACAGAAGATGGAAGAACCATACTCTGCCTCAAGTGTGAATATGCATAGTTCATAAAGAAACATGTTTTCTTTCCACAGAATCACATCACACAGGATGTACCAAAGATATTTGATGCTGTCTTTGAATGCACTCTGGAAATGATCAACAAAGACTTTGAGGAGTTTCCTGAGCACAGGTCCAATTTCTTCCTGCTCTTACAAGCTGTCAACTGTCATTGTTTCTCAGCTCTCTTTGCTATTCCTGCTGCTCAATTCAAACTTGTCCTTAATTCCATTATTTGGGCTGTCAAACACACAATGAGGAATGTAGCTGATACAGGTCAGTTGTTCCCTGAAAATATTTGAAATTATCTCACTCAGTATGTGTTCAACTTTTGTTGGCTTTCTTCATATTTCATAGAGTTAATTTATCATGTGAAAAATTTCTTGTTAGTGAATCATGCATGGTAGCCTGCCATGTTGTTACTTGTCATTCCTTAATTGTTATTCCTATTTAGTCTTCCAAATGTACCAACAAAGTTTTGGATACTATCAAGAAGTGTTTTTCGATGTGTAGTAGATGTTAGTGGATGCCCCATGATAAGTATGAGAACTCTACTCTCCTGTTCTTCATAGGTCATCACCAGAGAACAGTGAAATATTTGTGGACACAATATCTCCAGAAAAACTTTACTGATTTATAATTAGTATTGGGAGTGTCCATATTAAAGGCTCTTTTTTATTTGTGTGTGTGTGTGTGTGTGTGTGTAGGGGTGGGGGGGTGGGGAAGTGGGGTGGTTGGTAAAAGGTCATTGGGCATTGCATTATAAGAGTTCCAACTGAAAACTTTGTGAATATTACTTGTCAAAATTGTTAGCTTTGAGAGATTGCACACTTCACACACGTATTTCCTTTGAATACAAGAACCCTGTTTTCTTTTCTAGCTGCACATGCATTGGGTCAAACCTGAATTATTTTGTGAGCATAATTTGTCAAGGTTGGGATCAAAGGGTATCACATGTTAAAAAGAAATTTCTATTACTTAGAGCAACCTTAAGTTCCTTTGAATATCAAAGGGTTTACTTTCATTTGCAGGTCTAGCAATTTTGTCTTCATTGCTTGAGAATGTTTGGGAGGATAATGCTGCTGCCCAAAGCTTCTATCAGACATACTACACAGACCTCCTTCAACATGTGCTGTCAGTGGTGACAGATTCCTCTCACACAGCAGGTAGGCTAGACTGACAAAGCAACCTGGGCCATTCATTAGCTCAACCCACCAAGTGTGGGTAGAGCTTATGTGATACTGTAGGGGTGAAACATCTGTCTCTCTGTTCAAAGGTTTCATCTTCTGCAATTGCTGGTGGCTTCTTGTGAAATTTGCAGTGAAGGTGTCCCATTAAGATGACAATACAATTCCTTCCTAGCCACATGATTGGACAAAGAGAAGTGGTGAATTTTTGCCATTTTTGGTCATTTTTCATGGTGTTTTACAGGCCACCATTCTTTTGGAGTCTCTCTCCTCAGATAGTGTGGTAATATTACATAGTTGTGAGCTTAAATTAGGTTTTTCTGGAGGGCTTGGTCACCAACTTAAATGAACATCCTCAAGGCAAAAGCCTGCATGAGACAAGTTTTCAGTTTGTTTTGACTGCTATTCTTAGCAGGGTTCCCAGCAAGTCTAGAAATCAGGGAAAACCTGGAAAATGACTTTTACATTTTCCAGACAGGGAAAACTCAGGAGATTTGCAAAAACAGCAAATGTCAGGGAAAACTCAGGGAATTTGAACACTGACCAAAAGATGATCTTTCTGAGATTTTGACAGGGGCATGTATTAGGCCCGAATGTTTGTATTTTAATTTTGTGTCAATTAGTTCAGTTTCTGCTTCTCTAGTGGACCGAAATGTGACCGAAATATCTCCTGGAATTTTCGGATTTACTCGGGGGAGAATCAGGGAAAACTCAGGGAATTTTGTTTTCATGAAATGCTGGGAAATTGTGTCTTAGGCATTGTTAGTACTTCTAGTAGTTGCCAGTGTTCTGAGTGGGGTCATTGTCCAGGGAGTTATTATTTGGCTCATCACCACTTGTTTCCTTGGTCTGGCTGGAGTAGTAGTAAAGAGATGTAATCTTTGGTGACTCTAGTTTCTGATTCCTGCCCTTATCAGTAGGCAGTGTTATATAAGGGGATGAATTAACTATTGAGATTTATCCCTGACACGATCCAACTACTAGGTGGACAGTGTTTACACGCTGGCCAGCCCAACATGAGTTTGGGTATGTATTAAGTGTTGACTATGATTGTGTTCAAAATGAATTAAAAAACTAAACAGGTAACATCAGAAGGGTTGAGCAACAACAGCAGTGCTGCTCTAGTTTCATCTCCCTCGTTGTAGTGGATATGATACAAGATTTTGTACTTCACCTAACATTTCCAATTTAAAGACATGTATGTTTGGGAGTGGGGGGTGTTGAGCAATGACTCAAAGTATGTTGGGTAATTTATGCTGGACTGTAAGTTCAATAAAATTCCAACTTGGTGGGTGGGCACCACACCATACAAACATGCATGTATATATGTCATTATTGATGTCAAAGGTCTATTCTTCCCCTACCCCACCCCCACGGTAGGAAAAATGATCTGCTTGTCAGAATGTTGGAAAAGGTCATTAAACCACATGATTTGTAGAGAGTGATCAGGCAAATTTTAAAATAGAACTTTGTGTTTACCAAGGGTTGAGGTCAAAGGTCAAATTGGTATTTATTGTAGGAAAAAAGCTTAGCTACAAGTCCTATAAAGTTCAAACAGGGCTATTTCCTGGTGCAAACTTTATGAATAGGTACCTATGATAACTTGCAAGCTTAATTGATTATCTCAAAGGCCAAAGATCGAAGACAACTAACCTAGGATTAGTTTTTCCTGTGCCATTATCTGCATATTAGTATTTTATGAAAAGCAATTGAGCCAGAAGTAATGTAGAAAATGCAGACTAGCAAAATCCACTTTTGTGGTTGCTTAGTTTAGGTCGAAAGTCAATAAATTGAATATCTAAGCTTACTATATAGACTATGAAAACTTTTGCATTTGCTTAAATGATGATAGATGTAAAGCAAGTGGTAATAGAAAAATAATTTTAAGCTTGTGTAATGGTAGCAGTTTTCGTTCATGTCAGTATTTTGGAAAGTTTCTTTCAAACACTAAATGTGTAGAGAAGGATAGGGAGATGAGATTTGCAACTATGTGGATTGCCTTATTTTTGTTTGTTTTAACAAAACATGACGGAGTCGGTAATCAATGAGCAGTGGTTTTACTCAAAGCAGTCTAGTTATCAGGCTGTCACATTCCAGAAGGTAATAGATCGAACTGTCATGGTTGCATTAGCCTTTGCTTGCCCCACAGTTGCACTGAAACACCAGGTTGATGAATGTAGGGAAGGCTCAGGTATCACAAAAGTAGTATGATGTTTTTGTATGTCCTCTCTGCTAGGTTTGACAATGCATGCTACTATTTTGGCATACATGTTTAGCATCGTTGAAAGCAACAAGATCACAGTACCACTAAGCCAGACACAGGGAACAAAGAGCAATGAGTTGTACATAAAGGAGTTCACTGGATCCCTCCTAAAAGCAGCATTCCCACATCTTCTGGAGTAAGTTGCATACAGTTTTTAAGTTTCCATTGTGGTTGTTTGAGGTGGTGAAGGTGGGTGGGTGTTGGAGCTGATTGAAGAATTTTCGATTTTGTAAGAATAATAGGACTTTTTCATTCTTTGATTTGGCACAATGGTTGTGTCTTATGAAAGGGATATAAAAGTTGATTTTTTTTGGATACTTAATCATTATATATTCACCATAAATCATGATACCAAACCCCCTGCCATTTAATAGTAGAATATTTTATGTCTCTGTGAATTTTCATCATGGCTTGAAAAACAGGTGGCACTCAGGGTTACTTCCTTTGCGACAACTCAGTTTTCTTACATGCAGTCAAAAACAGGAAGACAGGGTTGTCCAGTGGACTGCGATAACATTTTTTCAAATCCAGGCCTGTCCATCGTGAAGCATTTAGGTTCTCAGTTTCCTCATTCTGATATGTCACTTTGCAAAAGCCTTTCTTCTTATGTGTGTAAAAAATCAAATATTTGCAGCCTTGAAATTCAGTGTGTGTATTGATATCTAACATTTAGTATTTTGATTTTTACAGTGACCAGATAAAAGTGTATGTGAAAGGCCTCTTTTGTTTAAACCAAGATATTCCAGCCACAAAGGAGCATTTGAGGGACTTTTTGGTACAAATTAAGGTATAAATAATTTGTCAATTTGTTCTTCTTGCTTATGAACTGTTTCTCTGGGGTGAAATTTTTCGACAAGTTCTTTTTTCTCATTGAACCCTCTTAGTGTCTATGTCAAATGGAAAGTAGCATATATAAGCCAAGTATCATCATTAGGTGGGGATCTTAATAAGTAATAGTAAGCTTTCACAATATTTCATAAAAAAGACAAAAGATCTAATCGGACTCCAACTGACCTGTGAGAGTGAGCACTGTATTGTCTGTGAAAAATGAGTGCCACAAACTAGACAGAGTTATCTGGCCTAAACCATGCTGAGACCCTGTGATAAAAAACAAATTGCTACGAAACATTAACAATGACTTTTCATGTGACTATTCTGAAAGAATATACCACACAAACATGAGCCCCATGCAACAACCAAAGCATTTTGTTTCTAGATTGTGTGTGAAAAATATTACAAGGTCATCATTACATAGTATGTGTAGCTTCTTCACAAGAGTCTGGTCAGCCATTGGCTTGTTTCATTTTTGGTTGATGAAAAACAAATCTGAAAATATTGGCCCAAATAGCTGTGGTTAAGAATAAAAAATTTCAATCAGTTTAATCATTTAAGTTTTTCATAAAAACAAAAATTTGCACCTGGACCTAAAGGAAACATCTGAGTCAATTTGTTGGTCTACTGCAAGTGTCTAAGTATATAATAGGGTTTTTGAAATATTCTAAATGAAGCTACATTTGGCTCTAGTCAGCTCAATATTTCGTCGTGTACTACACGCGTACCTTTGATTTCAAACACTGTATGATTTAGTGGTGTTGTCATAGGGGTGGAGCCTATGTGATGATGCACCCACCTTCTTTAGTTGCCTTACATTTGCTTTTGCATACACAAATATTTGGTCTGTAAGTTAAGAAAGTAAATTTTCTTACTGTATTTCCTTCTCTTTCAGGAAGTGGCAGGAGATGACACTTCTGGACTTTTCCTTGAGGAAAGAGAAGCTGCTCTCAAACAAGCTGAGGAAGAGAAACGCAAAGTACAGTTGTCCGTTCCTGGTATCATCAACCCTCATGATATGCCAGAAGAGATGGTTGACTAGACTATCATAACATGGCTTAGGAATTCCTAGGAATCAACATCTTATGAAGATCATGTTCTACATCTACCTGCCTTTCCTTCTGAGATGGAATCTTTCTTGCCAGCTACCTCAGTGAAATCTACCAAATTAGTGAAGTCAAGCTCATGAAAGCAAAAAGCTCCTGGGCTTGTACGAGAAAGAATGATGTGCTTAATAACCAAGTGGATGGATTGCTGTCACAGGTTAAGATGGGGGTGTTAAAAAATATCCAATGCCGATTTGGATTTTGAGCAGATGAAGAGCTGTCTGAGGCAGAGCAATGCTAGTGGGTATTATTTGATATTGGAGGATGACTTGTATAGTAGTTTCAACAAAACACCATTAGATTAGAATTCCAACTAAGAAATTAAAAGTCTAATTTCTTGTAGTTGAAAAAAATCCAAGTAAAGATAAGTGAAGTACTGAAAGAATACTTTTTTTCTACAAGTTATGTATATGTCCAAATGTAAGATATTTTCACAGAGAAGTATATACATTAGCTTTGAAGTCAAGGCTAGTAGTTAGTGATCATTCATCTTTTTAAACTTAAGAAGTAAGGTCATGATGAGTCCGAAATCAGTTTAGACAAAGATTACCCAGATGTCATCCTATTCTGTGCACACTAATACTATGTGATATGATATTCTACTTACACTTGTTACCCTGCATGACTATAGTGTGTCTCTTCATTGTTCTATTTAATTTTTCTTTCTTGTTATGAGTTTCTGAAATAGCAACAAACTGTCTTGTCCAGTTGTAATGTGTCACGTAAACAGGAGTTAATAAGCATCAGTTTGTTGAGAAGGAAAAACAACAAAGCGCAGACCATTTTCAGTACCAAAGTCATATTGTTAGTGTCTGATTAAGTAGCATTCTGATATACAGTATATTTGGGATACCCACCCCATTAAGATATTCAATTATCATTAGCAGTTGTCCTATAGATGTACTTAAATATTTTTTTGTGCTAAGAAATACCCAATTAAATGAGGTAACAGATTTACCCAACACCTTCAACTACCCTTTTCAATCATGACGTAATATTTGTAAGATAAACAATGGAACATATAGAAGACTGTTCAGAATTGTGCAAACCAACTACTGTATTTGAACAATGCTTTTAAATTACTTGCCAATGGACAAAGTGATTGAGGTGAGGCTTTGATTTGGAATAAAGTTCACTTTTAAAGTATTGCTATAGCCTCAGTTTTAGGTTGAATTGTGAAGAATTTTACAGCAAAGGGTGTACACCAACACTTAATGATGGGATAAAAAAATCCTGATAAAGAAACTTGGATATTTGGAAAAAGAAATATTATTATTCAACAGATTTCAGAATCACATGTCCTTTCAAGCAGCTCCCTTACGATGTCATTCATGGATGCATCAAAATGTGTGTCAGATGAAATTCCTTGTCAAAAAAGTAATAAATAAGGGGGAAATGTTCCTTACAGTACATTCAAAGAACATAACAATGAAAGCAAAGTTACCAATTATACCTAACAGCAGCATGGTTTATCATACATTGTACTATGTTTTAAAGCTCAAGTATTCCTGTTTTTTTATGTTAAGCTAAAGTTTAAATCAAATTGTACCTTGTACCTTTGAAAGATCGGTTTGTTTGTACTTTATGGTTTTTTTTTTTCACTAGTAACAATTACCCAGTGCCACCTGGTGTAATAGAGGGTACCTTCATGTTATTTGGATCATGTTTTATTTACAAAAAAAAAGTGAAGAAAACTGACAAAAGAAAACCCCATTTGTACCAAAGACATCTCCTTCAATTAGTTTCTTTTTGAGTGTTTCTTATGTTTACAAAGTTATTTGCACAGCTTGTATATAGTTATACATATGTGAAAACTCCAGCCAATTGTCTGCATATTTTTAAGTAACACTTGTAAGATAGTTGTGTGCAATGTTTAGAACAGTAGTGCTGTACGGTTTGTTTTTCTTCAGTTAAGAATGGGATCTTCCATTCACATTTATATTCAAGGCACTCTGTCATTATACTATGCTAGTGTGCAACATGTTTTGGACCTAAGCCTACTACACTGAGGGCAATGTCCAGTCCCTTTATTTCCTTTTTCTTTTTTACGAGACCATGGAGCTACTATTGATGGAGTAAAAGTAATTTGGTAAGTGTTATTGTTAAACACTAATTATTACTTTTTAAACACATCCATACTGCCTTCATATATTCACTGAGTTCTTAACCAATAATCTTCCAAACTTTTTTCCTATTATCACACAATCCCTTTGAACTTGTGTCATATGTTTAGACAAAAAGTGTCCAAAACTTGTTCATGTGAAAAGGACAACTGCTATCCATGTTTACTCATCAGAAAATGTAGATGAGTTTTTCAAAAAACAATGCTTAGTTGATTGACAAAAAATACATTTGGCAGAAATAGATTTGCAGTGTATAATAACCTAAAGGGATACAAACTTCCTCACAAAGAAAGTAAACTTGACATCTTTTCCAGTGATACCACCATTTCTCAATGAAACCATTTTGAGGCTGTGCATACTACAAAAAATTTTGTAAGAGAGGTTCACACCTTTCCAGAGTCTTCCAGATAGCAAAACTAAGGTCATTGTGAAGTTAGGTCCTTGCTTAGTTTTATGAAATTGAAAACAAATGTGTACACAGACAGGTGTTGTAAGAAATCACTTAAGACTTAAGTTCATACCTAATATATTAAGGCAAAGACACCAGTGTGGCTGCAGTAGGATTACAATGATGGGGTACTTATAATAACCTCTTGAGGGTTGTAAACTGGTTTTACTCCATTCATAGTAGCTCCATGGTGAGATTAAGATGCACATGTAGCAATGATTGTGCATGACTGCATGCTGTTACCTTAGAATATCCAGTGAATATCACATAGGAGACATTGTGTGTATGATACTCTTTTGAAGTAGTAAAATAGTTGTTACTTTCCTCATGCAAATGATGTAGTTGGTAAGGCTTTACATCAAAACTGAAACAGTTGTTTCCCAACTGCCATAAACATGACCCTCAAATGTTGTGTGAGCATCATAAGCTTGTACAAAACGTTCATGTGCCTTTCAGTCATCCTCACTGTATATTCATGTAATGCATGGCTAAGTAGGAAATTTGAAACGGAAGTTCATGAACACGATGGTAAACAAAAACTGAATGACAAGAGAATGTGAAAGGTAGTGAGACACTGATTGAAGCTGAATGACATGTAAACATTTCAATACATGTAAGCAGTGTCATGGCTGGAAAGTGTGTTGTCAACAATCCACATCTTGATGCAGTTCTACCACATGTTAGAAACGTGTTAAACCAGGGGAGAAACAAGTAGTAAGAAACTTAAAAGAAACTAAAACTAATAAGATGTGTCAATCAAAATGTAAGTTCCCTGCAGTGGGCTATGGGACATCTCGTTTGTCATATGTTCAGGTGAGCCACTTATGTCTAGGGAAATGACCTAAACATTCGTTTTTTTTTTTTTCTTTTCCCCTTTTTTTTCTGTTTCTTGCAAGGAAGTGTAACAGTAATGCCAGTACAAGGGTGGTGTGATGGATTAATTGCAAACTGTTCCTCTTATTTACTCAGTGACCTCTTTATAGTCAAAGTCTTGGTATTAAACAGAATAATATCCATTTTTGAATGAATTCAAGGTTTCCCTTCTTTTTTGTTCACATCATTTGTGGTAAGATCCACCATGTGTTGCTTTCACTGATATGCAATGCAACTTTTACTATTTAAAATTATTTATGCCTTTTGTAGTCTCTTTAAGGAAGCTTGTATTTGTTTTAAATCTCTAATATAAGGAGTTGGGGGCTTTACCAAAATAAATAGACAGACCAACTTATCATGATGGGCATTTTGATAAGACTGTCATAGTGCTTTAGGGGAATGTAGCAAACATAGAAAAATGTTAATCAAGTGTGAGGAAGTTTGGTTATTTATATGTAGTACTTTTGTTTTCTATTACTCTGTAGTACGAGAGGACTGATGATTGTTTGTTAAGGTAGGATCAGGAGAGACCTAACAACAATTACAGAAAGATAGTAGGTTAAATCAGTGCTGATTTGGGCATATGTGTTGGGGTTAGCATGGAATTTCTTGCAGCTGGTTGCCTGTGCAATGAAATGTTAATGTTGACAGGCTTTAACAAGTGGACTTTCATCTCTTGGGGTGTGGATTCATTGAGGGTCTGCTACAAGAATCAAATTTTGTACATGTTTTTCCTCATTTTTTGAAGCATTTCTGGTTTTGTATAAAATAATTATGAAGAAACAGTGAAGAAAAATGTTATTTCTTGATTCTGTGATGTTTATGTTCTGTGTAACCCTCATGTTTTACGTGTTATTGTGCACAAAACATGTCAACTACAAGAAGACTTATTTAAGTATACCGGTTCACTTTTAAACCAAATGAGAATTAATGATCAGTTTCTTTGGGACATGAATACCTCATTTGCCAAGGATTTTATTTTATTTTTTTCTCATAAAAGTCCCTCAAGTTTGCCTGGATTCTAGAGGACAATAACCTAACGTTTCTCCCGAAGTTTTCCTAGGCTACAAGGAGCTTCGTCTGCTGATTGGACACAATTACCTAAATTAATGTGACTGCCCTTTTTGCCATTAGGCCTGTATGCCATAGGTCTGTCATGCATTGCCCATCTAGACTGACTGCAAAGAACATACAACGTATGACAGATGCGTAGCTGGGGGGTTTCGGCGAAACCACCATTCGTCTGTGCTCCAGGGCATAGCTAAGATGAAAATTTAAGGGGGCCTAAATGTCAAAGGGGGGTCACGGCATTGATCACCGTCATGGGAAGGGTTTTAAGGGGAGAGGTTTCCCTCTTCTGAGAAAATTTCGAATGGTTAGGTGTCCTTGGATGCAACCTGGTGCTATATTTTCATCGTTTTAACTGAATTTATGGTCAAAAATTATTCTTTGACTTCATACGTGCGCAAAATGTGTTTTTAACACATTTTATTTTTTCTTAATTCCAACCCCAGCCCTCCCCCTTCCCCGGCCTCAGAGCTACGTGCGAGTGAATACTTACACGACTACGCTTTCATCTTCAGTTACATTTTGCTTTCACGTCCGTTTCCGATATGTTGGCTTTATAAAGGTAAAAGTTCTCCACTTAGACTATTGTTCTTCCGTGTACGCGTCATTCTAAAGAAACACAAAATTAAATCGATAAGAAGTTCTATCCTCCTTTTCTAACCAACCATTTGGAAGATTCATTAATCAGACTCGACATCATGGGAAAATATGTTGTAAGAAATGTGAGGTGTCTCAATGCTGAGTCCAGGGGTGGTGCAAAGGGGCATCCCACCGCGACCAGTCGCCGGGCGTCGTGGTTTTGCTCTTAAAGACACTCATCACCGCAAGTACGTTTTTGGTTGGGAGAAAGCAAAATTCTCAATTGGTGAATTCTCTTTGATTGACATCACAGTCGAAAGGTGCAGAGTAGCTCACATTACACAGCATGTACAGAGAGTGTTCTGATTACATATTATGGCCCTGTATGCCCACCAGGATATAACTTTAAGCAATGTAGCCTACTTGGTTTGTGTCTGCACAAGGAGGGCTCAAGACAATTTTGGGAGAGGCTAGTAGTAACTTAGTTGGGAAACTTGGAATGTCTGGGATGAGGAGGGGCAGATTCTTCCATAAAAACCCAAATGTCTAACATTTCAAAAGAACCCAATGGTTTCCATTTTTCTTTAACAAAGCCTCAATTTTTTCGGCGTGCTATGCACGCCCAAATCTTCGCTTTCGGCATCCATTCACCAACCCGCCGCTTCTGGTGGGACTTAGGGTTGCTGGAACCCTAACCGGAGCGTGGTCCCCTAGTTGGACATATCCTTTCACCACCCCTTGCTGAGTCTGCAAGCAGGTTTCACCATGGCAAATAATAGTCTTGCAAGATAGTGCGCTTCGCGTGCAATCTTCACAATCGAAATTGTACCACCTATGAACATTCTTAGCACAAAAATTCAGTGACCTATTCCAGCCAGTGGCGTACGCAGGATTTCTCTCTCAAGAGTGGGGTGCAGTATGTTGTGTAATCGTCGGCCTGGGGGAGGGGTCAAATGGGAGGGGGAACCTCCCCTTTGAGAATTTTTGAAAAATTAGGTGTCCTTGTGTACATGCAATCTGGTGCCACATTATGCTACCTTTTGAAGAAAAATTTGTCTAACAAAATTTACGTTTTTTTAGGAACTAAATAAAATTGGCATCAATGAGGGGGCATGGCCCATGCGCCCCCCGAGTAAGCCACTGATTCCAGCCAAAGCTAGGTGAAGGCTCAAGGTTATGGTAGTTGCTGCTCAGCATCAAGAGTGTTCATGTAGCAATCTAACATGCGTAGCGTGATGACTACATGCATTTGAAGCTAAATTTACTCGTACCACAAACAAGCCCTATATTTAGCGGACACAGACCGAGAGCCAAAGCTGACAAAAAGTAGCTCTCGGTTGTATGATTTTCTGGCAGAACCGGGAGCAACTATGTCTTGACCAGGAGTGGCCTTTAACAATTCTTGATTTATACAAAGTGTGATACGTTCAAATAACGAAGCTTTAGCGGGCGCTAAAAACAGAATATTGCCGACTACCCGCTTGTCTTATTTTTGAGCGGACCGGGAGCAAAACATAACGAACCGCGAGGTAAAAAGCGCCCGGCGCCCGCTTACTATAAGCCTTGACAACAAATTTATTCAACCATTTACTTTTCTCTTCATGAAAAATTTCGTTCAAAATAAAATTACGAAAATTATGTTAACTGTGAAGGGCTTGGTGTGCTCTCGCTATCGTTCAAAGTCCTGATCAAAGCCCCATCTTAGTGTTCCCATTTTGTTAATTCCTCGGACACACGGGGAATTTCCCTCTGGATCCTACCTAAATCGTATTGGGCCACATCAAGCCTGTTTTATGGCAGTCCCTGGTCCCCTCGCAGTTCGCAAAGTACTAAACTCTTTACCTGCGCTTGCGCAGCTGAAGAAGCGTCATCGTGATCATAACATTGTTCCCTTCACCTTTGGAGACTTTTCTCGTCTCTGTATTGCATAAAGGAGGCCGGAAAAATTTCCACCAAAAGAGCGAAATTTTCGCGCACTTCTCACGCATGTGCAGCACATTGTGGTTCGGCAAACTCTTTTCATATGTTGGCACTAATGACTACAAACATAGGCCTTCGTCAGTGTCCCCTGTGCGGTGTCGGTGCCTCCTATATCAGAATTCCTGGCTACGGGCCTGACGGTAGACTACGGTTTGCACGCAGGGTGTAGAAAAGGAATTGATGATGGTATGTAGGAGCTGAAATTCACGGTGGGTTTGAAGCCAGAGAATTCCAATTGCCGTAGTCCACACAGGTTAACCAAGCCTACCGACTTCAATTGAGCCAAGATATAGCCAGCCACCTCACTAGCGCAGCCCTCTTGCTTCTAAAACTGATGTGTTGTCAGGTTGTCGGTACAATTGTTTTGTGGGCAAATTTGCATTCCACACGGAAAACAGTTGCAGAGTATGAGGCACATTCGAAAGGAAGACGCTCTCACGTAGAGTACCTAAGTTGTATCTGCGGGTGCAGGGCCTTCTGAGTCCGGCACATGTACAAAAAAGGCGTCGATATATTCCGGTTGGAACTTAATGAACAGAGCAACGGAAGCAAGAAAATTTGACAGTTTGCAACAATTTTTAAAAGAAAATATTAAAGGACAGATCGTTTAAAAATGTCGACCACACCACCTTCAGCCACTGCTTTCCCGACCAAGCCAATTTTTTCCAACAGACCTATTCGTCAATTGCTGCCTCTCCGCCAGTACGAAGTAAGAAAGGAAATAAAAGCAGTACAACGTTCGGCATACATACCTTAACACCACATCACATATAAAAGTCGAACAACTGTACACTGCAATTCAGACCCAGGGTCTTTATCATTACACACAACAAAATTGTATAAAAGGCAGTTAAAATTGATCCTTTGTAAATTCCAGGCTGTTACAAGTGTACAATCTTGATTGGGTGGTCTCCGACTCGGACTCGGACTCGGAGCTTGTGACTCGGACTTAGAATCGAATGCCAGTGACTCGGTCTAGGACTTGGACTCGGCAGGTGGGGACTTTACTACAGCACTGCTACTCGTAGTCCATGGGACAATGTAGTGGTAATGAACACGGGCCACCTACTGTACAGGTTAGCAGTATTTATTGGGAGGGGGGGGGGCTCTGTATTCTTTCGCAACGAAACATTACATGTATGCATGATATCCCAACACGGCTGTCCCTTGGGTAGTGACCTTGTCACCTCAGCCGAGGTTTTAATGTTACAATTCACCGTACTTCCAACCATCATCGCTCCATAAATCTACGAACCCAGTTATCCGTTGCATACCGTAATTCTTTACAAGTCGACCGGGGAAAAATCAGTGTCGGAAGGTTTTCAGTTGGGGAGCAGTGCCGGATTTGAGCATGGGCCAGCGAGGTACTTACCCAGGGTCCCC
>WURT03106299.1:0-12225 GCA_009936505.3 Holothuria glaberrima
TCCGTTATTTTGTCAAATTTGGAGTCTCGACGGTTTATTCACCAATAATAGTTTGCCAAATGCGATTTATTCCTTAAATAAACGATATTTTAAAGTCCTCCATCGACGTTAACTTCCCTCTGGCTTTCAATAATCTAATTTACCTTTCCAATCTACTAAAGTATCTTACATACTACGGAAACGTAACCACGCCTACAAATTTAAGACTAGTCCATAATTTATAGGGAGGTTATTTCATCTCTCTACAACCATTTGAGTTGCGGTGCCCACCGAGGCGTTTCCCCTAGACCCCATCAGTGGTCAATGATATGGGGAGGGGTGTCCTTTCTCCTTAGTTTTTCTTTAACTGAATGCCCTCAGATGCGATTTGGTGCAAAAAAGGGTACAATTTTGAAGTTAATTTTCTTCTAAAAAGCTTCGTTTTCCTAGTCTCCCTATTTTGCAGTTTATTGATTAATAATTCAGCAAATTTTCGGAAACAATTTTTAGCTCACCTTTAGGTGAGGTCATGGCCCCCGCCCCTCCTTATAGTAAAAAAGGATAATAGTGCAAAGTACCTTTAATGTGTTCCAGCGTATTTGCTTTTTTAGGGGGGGGGGTATAGTAACTATGCCTTCCAAAAGAATTTGACGTCACATAACAGAAAGTGCGCAAGCAGTAGAGGCAAGCGTGTATCATACCAACTTACCACAACAAATGCAGACTGCTGATTCGAATAATGCTGATCCGTTTATCAATCGGGATACTCCCGTTGTCGTTTTCGGGGGCGTGCGATGGCAACGTCGCGCTGCAGTGTGCTTCACTGTTTTGCCGCCAAAATGACGTCCCGTGACGTCAATGCGTAAGGTTTATTTCTGTCACACCTACAGCGTTGCTTACGTTTTTCGTGCTGGGATTTAAATTTTGTGTACGGGTGCAATTGGAAGACATCTGTTCTCGTTTACCCCTACCCATTCTCCTTGCTGAATACATCTACAGCTCTAAAATCTCTGGCTACCAACCGTATTCCCACTTGCCAGTGTATTCTTACCTGCTCACTGCTAAGGCAGGTTAAGACAAGACATAAGTGATATAAAAACGAATACAAAACGTTGATATTTACTTTTATCCTATTCCAGGTGATGATCCCCGATGATTCTCAACAAGTTGGGAAGGTCACCAAACGGTGGGCAGGACAAGTCCAAGAATTTTACACCACAGCAGATAACTTTTGTATTACTTTTCCTATGGATAAGCAATGGAGTAAGGGAAAACAAGCCAGTGAGTCACAACTGGAAAAAAGGCCGTGGCCGGCTCGATTTGAACCAATTGATTGGAAACTGGGCCGTTAAACCATATTTAACTAACTACCCATGTATCTCGATGTGAAAGTGAAGTGTACCTTTTTGGGGGCGCTGTTTCTGATAGATATCATGTGGCAAACCAACATAGACAACCAGGTCCGATGATAAATTGCGATAAAGTTGACGTAATGGGAGAGTCTAAGTTGTAGTATTGTAAACTACACTAGCTAAGGGGAACTGTCGTCTTAGGCTAATTGATGACAAAGAAAAAAAATAATGTCTTGAATGATTTCACAGTCAGAAAGGCTTTTTACCGGAAAACTCTTTCAGGACTTTGTGAGCTTTTCAGTTGGAAAAAGGAAGATAACATTTTGTTTTTTTAAATTCATTATGTTCTATTGTTAAATAAATTTATCTCTTAAACAGTGCACGTCGCCTGATCATAGGAACATGTGCTAAAATGTGGTAAAAACTAAAATGGGATAAAAAGAGGAATTTTAGGCTTGCTTTAAGTCGAATTATGTAGATCTGTGTTTCTTTGATTAGAATATTCAGACAATTGCACACAGTATGAACGATATTTCTCTTTACATGTAGATGTTATGTATTGTAGATTCAGTTTCCATTGGATTGTTTCTCTATAGCTCTTCCGCTAAGGATGGGAGGGTAGGCCGCAGAACCAAATGGTATAAGCCGCTGAGAGCCCCTACTCAGAATACTTGTGGAAAAATGTGTCATCGGTGTCAAAAGTCATCAGCTTCTGGTCAGTGGCGTATACAGGGGGGAAGTCATTGTGACATGGCCCTCCTCACTGATGCATTTTTACTTCAAAAGGTAGCACATGTGGCACCAGATTGCATGTAAGGACACCTAATTGCTCCCTTACAACCCCCCCCCCCCAGGCAGGCGAATACTACTTGTCCCCCGCCCCGCAAGAGAAATCCTATTTACGCCACTGCTCTCATACTGTACACTGGTCGGGGGAATGTGGTCTGATCAGAACCATCGTCGATACAAAAAGTCACGCTCGAAAGTACAGCCGTTTTGCCTTGTCATCATTCGAGTCGGGATGTTACATCAGTGTTCTCTTCGGGTAAAACTAAAAAAGAGAAGCTTGCGTCCTTTTGTTCCACATTCTTAGTTAATCACGTGTACAAGCCACGATTTTTACAGGTATTTAGCTGTATGTGTTTTAGACACTGGCTTGAATAACGTTATAACCACTCTTTGTAACTTTTTGTATGCACTTTTTAATTGTCTTACAATGATAACGAAAGTTCTGGTTCTGTAATCTTAGCCATTACTTTTCCACTTAGTTGATTGAATTTTCCTTCCTTTTTTTCTCTTAAATTCTTTTTTCTTTTTTTTTAATTTGTGTTTGCAACTCAGCTAAATATAGTAACATGTTAATGTTGTAATGGGGAGTATAACTCTCGATAAGCCCCTCGTGTTTTTTTTTTTTTTTTTTTTTTTTTTTTAGGTTTTACTTCCATCTACTTCAGTGTTATATATGTATATGTATCCGTGCATTTAGATGATGCAGAAAAACAAATAAACGAAACAAAACGAAACGAATACAATCCCAAATGATCTTATCTAATGTTTCCCCAGTTTGATTCTCTTGGCCTGAAAGAAATGATAGCGGTATGCCTCACAAGTGGGGAGTGGGGTGTGAGGTGTGAAGCAGTGGCGGATCCAAGGGGGAGTAAAGCCCCCTCCCCCCACCCCCATTGGCCGCCATCCGTGAAAAAGTTGAGGTAAAGGGAGAAAATGCTTCAAAATGTGTCAAATATAGCACAATTTTGTATCTTAGTTCTCTTCTAAAAGTAAAAATTTCCAAAGAGAAGGGGAACACCCCTCCACTTAGACCTCTCCCCCGGACAGCCATCAATCAAACCCTGCCCCTCACCTTCCACTGAAAATTCCTGGATATGCCCCCTGTGAAGTGGTAAGACGGGTATCAGAAACCCTAAAAGACATGCCTAATAAGTTTGACATATTTTACTGTATCAGGGAATTCGACCGTTATAGGGTCAAATCAAATCTGTGTACGTTGATAGTGGTACATTCCCCTCGGAGGTAGAGGGGTTTAATACTCTCAGGTGGAGGCTGAACAGATATTAGTGTGAAACAACGGGGCACTGTAAGAGAGGGACACCCTTGGGTGGTGTGTGGCCCACAGACGTTACTAACACTGACAGGTTGAGCCCACAGAACCTGTGGACATGGCTAAATTGTTTATGTTCCTAACTAAATGCTTATTCAAGCTGAATCAGTTTGAGTCTGACAAACCGCAAGTTTTCAAATACAGGCTGTTTAGCTCTTGAGCCTACTCCCCCTAAACTTATCTCGTTTGTTCAAACAGGAAACTAACGGACACGAGGTAAATAAGTTAGCTGCTTACTTTTGAAAGCAAGCTTTAGTTATCACGAGAACGATTTTAGTCAAAGGTCTCTGAAATAAAAGGATTAGTTATGATTATTCTGCATTTTTATGCAGCTGATAAAAAACGTTTATGTTTAAAATAAACTGCAGTAGGACCTAATTACAGGCAGAGCCGATATCCGAGTTGGGCCTCGACCTAGTGCCTCTTTCTGTGGAAGCAAACACGTACAAAAGGATTAGCGTTGTTTATTGAGAAACTTAGGCGGAAATTGGGAGGAAGTCCATCGGCTGTTGAAAACAGCTTGTTACAGTATTTCCGCCGATATTGCTTCAATTTTTACGTTTAAAACTTCGTTTTAGTACTACTAAGCTAGTGACGTATTGTAGAGAAACAAGAAAAAGATAGAAATTGAAGATGGAAGAGATGTGCATGGAAAAATGTTCTGCCGGTTCTAGCCAACCATGCTCATCTGTCCTGTGTAAACAAAAGTTGTTATCCGAGATACGCCTCGCTTCATCCGAGAAGGGCCTAGCCAGATGTCCACAGGTTCTTTGGCATTGTCTTGGCATGAGTAAGTTCTACGATTTCTCTTAAATCACCGAAAATCACATTTTTAAAACCTTAAATGTTACAAAAAAGGAAAAAAAAAGTCGAACCATTTGAGAGAACTTGGCAAATATGGGGAGATGATTAAAACACCATTACCCCCGTGATTTGTTCTTTGAAAGCCGACTCCCCATCTGTTCCCCAGCACTGTTTTTCTGTTGGTCAGGCACGATGAGAAGGTAACATTTGTATATGATCCTACACAGACAGCTCGCTTTACCAGACCCCTCCCTCTCCCATGCTACCCCGTCCCCCTCCCTCTCCCCGGCTTCCCCAAATTTATCCTCCCTGATGATTTCATTTACCCCGCCTTCATATTTGGGGATGAGTAGGAGGTGGTGTGGTTGTTGTGCAATCTCAGATCGTCATTTAGATGGTTCAATCATATGAAGGATCTGTGTTAAATCCCTCTCTAAAGTTATTCTTTTATATATGATCTTACACAGACAGCTCGCTATACCAGGCCCCCTCCCTCTACCCCGGCTTCCCACGTCCCCTTTGCGCCAACTCTTGCTCGGTACAAGAGAAAAAAGGAAGATTGTAGAAATCGTGAGTTGGCCACGGGATTCACTATAAATTGAAAGGGACACAGAAATGTAGTACTTCAAGGTATAACTGAGTTCATCACTGTTTTTAAACTTGACTGTGTGGTGAGGTGGTTTGCTACACGGGGTGCAATGGGACATTTAATATAATTATCTACTGGCTCTAGTGTTTAGGTGCAATGTACGTTTTACATCTTGACAAAGTAACGGAACATTTACATCCTATGATCACATACGTCTGCTAAGCTTTTATTCCAAATATGTTACATGTGCTATAGAAACTGTCAAACCCAAGGCATTATATGTAGAGGTGTGCGTAGTTATTATTTTGCGCATTCAGCAGATATATGCTATCTTACTAACAAATCATCTATATCTGCTTTGGAAAACTTTGAACTGGGAATATTAGGACAATACAAAGTTATACTATATATATTTCATGATAATTCGGAACCGACGGCAGATAATTCGGAACAGACAGCACAATAAATCTTGTGTGAAAATGATTTGCAAATGACAAAAACACACATTACGACAAAGATACGATTTGATGTGTGTGCTGTGCTGAAGTGTGAAAGGGCTTTTTAATTATCTGAACAGCACTACCTAAAGTGTATCTGTAGTGGTATTGAGATTACTGTGGAAGGCTACCAATGAAAGCGCTCACATGTTTATATATAGACTAGTAGTACATTTCTTTATAGTTAGCTAGTTAGATGAGGTTTAAAGGCCCAGTTTCCAACCATTTGGTTCAAGTCGAGCTGGCCACGGCATTTTTTCCAGTTGTGGCTCACTGGCTTGTTCTCCTTACTCCATTGCTTATGCGGAGCATCACTCACAACGGCAGAAGGTTCCATTTTTAAAGTCTTTGGTATGACTCGACCTGGGAATCGAACCCGGGCCTCCCGCGTGAGAGGCGGATGCTCTACCACTAGACCAAACACGCGTTCTTTATATGTACAATTGTTTGAATGACCCACGCAGTGACAACTAAACTCCTTGCAGATTCTCATTTTAAATGCCCTGGAGATTCTCATGATGAATCGTTTGGAAGTAAAACCACTTTAACAGTAATACCTTGCTTCATTACATCTGTGTCCTCAACTTAATACATGATACAAGTATTTTTCACATTGGAGTGCAACCAAAGCAAAATTAATAGCAAAGGAGAAAAAAAATTGCTTAGTTGAGCTTGTGTTAATTGGTCCTTACGCTCAATGAATGTTTTCAGAGTGTAGAGAAATGGTTGATCTTTCCATATGTATGTGGTGTGTACCATTTGTTTCTCCCTGACGGTCCCAGTGTACCCTCCTGGTTGTCCCGATGCACCAGCCTGTGGAGCGCACTGGGACAAAAAAAATGAAAAAAAAAATGAAAAAAAAGAAAATCAAACATTGTGAAAAATGGAAAGTGATAATTTCAGTTCTAATGCATTTGAAGATGTGCTATGTTATGCTTTATTATTCAGTGTAATATCATGCTCGTATCACGTTAGAAAGGAGTGTTATGAACAGAAGTCGAGTAAAACATCTACCAATGAGCGCCATCCTTCCCTATAGATTTCCTTTTGAGAACACACAATGCCAATCATGATACAGTAAAAATTAAAATTAAAGATTTGTAAAAAGGGGATACAGATAAAAGCAAAAAAAGAAGGAAAAAAAAAAACAAAGTGACAAACAGGAGTATTTATTTGAGAAAAATAAGGGTTTGTATTAGAAAATATTTAAATACATTTTTATAAAACGTCTTTGGTAAAGGTTTTTAATACTACCAAAACAACAATCAATACAAAGAACACTTTTAACCGTTGAGAACTTTTCAACACTGAGAAGTCGTGAAATGTTGATATCTTCGTCACCGACCTTTTTAGATAATGTTGCAAATCCTCCAAACCAGGTGGTTTAACCTGAGAAAATACTCTTGCCCCATAGAAAATAGAAAATTATTTTTGCCTCCTGCGTATTAGCTATCATTGGAAAAGTATTTTGCCTCCCCCCATGGTGTATTTCCACCCTCCCCCTTTTTATACATTGTCTCTTTTACGGGTACACTCTACAAACACTTGGTTCACGAGGGAATTGAGCCAACAATTTGGGTAAAATGAAGTCATTATTTGACCCCATAAATTTAGTCGGTTCACTCCTGACCCAATTTTGAGTCAAATTGACCTAATTGTTTTTCGTGTAGTATCCACCGGGGAAGGGATCTTCCATCACAATCGTAACATGGCAGTGTAAAGAAATAATACACTATGACAGATCTGGGTAACATTTGCAGGCCTGTATGAAACTTAGTTATAGTCAATTTTACGAGTACCAGAACGTTTTTTTTAATGTAGAGGCAATAAAATATGGACCATAGCCGTATACGTTTGACATACATCGTCAGGACTTGAAGCCGTGGTCTTGGCATGGAGAGTAACATTTACTTGTGCTTTTACAGTTTGTCCTGAAAACTCAAACGAGGAAATTTACGGTATAGTAAGTGATCTGCCACAGTGCTTCAAGAAACTTAATCACAAGATTATCCCATTGAAAGTAAAACAGACAGTGACATCAAATTTATTTCGAAAAAAGGTTTAATCATACAAATCTCCTCCAATGTACCTTTCTTCCACGATGTAACCAAAGGTAAACATTTAATATTAAAGGTGAAATAAAGAATTTAGAAATTCACTTGGAAAAAGTTATCAGATGATTTAAAACAGCCAATCATGAAACAGGATACCAGAGGTATACTAATTTAAATTGGGGTAACAACATTTTCTCTTAACTCTTAATCTTACTGAGGAGGTGGACTGTATAAGTATAATACAACAGTAATCATATTGAAAAAAGAAAGGATTTTCAAAGTGTGTTCAGAAAGTAAGTATTAAAAGCAATAAAAACGATAGAGGTTAAAAGCATTGTTACTGATATATACATATATAATTACTTGAGTAAAGGTGCAAAATTCTTGAAATTATTACGGAATTGAAATCATTTCACGGATTTGCTTACTGTTACATTTTAAGTTTGAAACCAACGCAGGGACCTCGTGCTAGCTGTTCATCTTGCGTATGGGTGAAAAAAAAAAACAAAAACAATCAGAGGTTTATTAAATAATAGCCTAAACTTTAACCTTCATTTTATGAAACTGTACACTTAGTTAGTTTTATCACCAATAAGAATTGTTATAATAGCTTTATTTACTAGATTTATTTAACAAAGTTAAATTAAAAAAAAAGTAAAACATTTATAGTGTTTTATTTGCTATTTTGACGTGTACTTTTAAATGTAAATGTTCTATACAATTCTAGCTTCATAGTACACTTGTCAAATCTCAATCAGGAAAAATTCCATTTTGCTTACAAACTTGGAATGTCTGATTCTGAGACTTTTTTGTCATTATTCTTTTCATCATTCTTATTTCACTTGTTGTTGTTTTTCTTCTTTTCAAAGTACATGAACTCAATCAGATATAGCGCCCCCAAAAGTGTACCCTTGGCTTTCACGTCGAGATCCATTGGAAATGTAATTCCAAAGTTGTCAGCCTTTGTGAACCATTCCTTGGCAACTCCTGCCCATTGTTTGCTAATCTTACCGACTTCATGATATTCATCAGGGGTCATCACCTAAAAAGTAAAGACAAGGACGTCAGAACTTTTAACGTTTTGTTACAAAAAGGAAACCGCTACGTAAATGAAATTCACTACCCATAGAAAGTCACGTGGATAGATATGCACATATAATTTAGTGACGCACTTGGATTTATAATCCCAATTGCAGGCCCTCTGTAACTTGAAATGGAGGCAAAAGGGGTGAGGGGATAGTTCTTCTCAATTTCGTTTTTAATCGTTTGTTGTTTTTTTTTTTTTGTTATAAAACCAAAACATCTGACTACAAATAAAGGAAACTAGAGTGTAGAAAAATGCTGACCCCAGATCCAGAAATACGTAAAATTCCGCGAAGGGAAAAGGACCCCTACACCTTAGGTTAAACCCTAGGACTGTGATCTTCCCAACCCGGTACAAAAATTGGGACAACAGGGTGGCTCTCCCCTCCTTGAAAACTTTGTTCCACTGGAAGTACAAATTGCTATTGCCTTAAAGCATTGTAGTGTATATTGTTCCACCGCCTGAAAAAAATATTTTGCCAAATGGAAACTATATCCCCCTCAAGTACCTTGTCTGGCCACGGGTCTGGATTCTTCTTTGTTAAAGATCTCACCTAGACAAAATGGCTCCTCTGACGCTGATTGTACGTCTGACCAACCTTAAGGTGATGCACAAGACGTGAAAAATATGGACCAACATCGACTTAAGTGATGGCATTAACATGGGTTTATCCTATACGTGAAAACATTCTCTGTTTATCACATGAAGGTCTTTTCAGTATCCATCAATTTCCCTAAAAGGTTTGAATCTTAAATCTAAGACATGCAGGCCTCATCCTTATTCCACATGGGTTTCCTATGTGGGACAACTGTTTAGCCGTTTAAGAACTACGTGGGTGGGCTAGTGTAGGCCTCATGAAGTAGTCCATGTGGATCCTACTACTGTCACATATAAAATATTACAGTATTATGGCTGGATATCAATTGAAACTGGCTGCATCAATGAAACAGAAACCCTTTCCATCCAAACTGGAAGTAGTAAATTAAAAGACAAAGACCTATCGTTTCAAATTATTTTTATTGGCAAAGGCGCTCGCTACTGTAAAACGCACAGTTAGAGGTCAAACGCAGAGCAACGTTGGGAGATATTGTCTATGTCAACTTGATAGATTTTTTTTTTTTTTTGCTTTCATCCGGTTTGTAACGTGGCACGAGTTCTCATTCTTTTGTCCGTGCGTATAATTATATACGTCTTTAAGTTAAGGACTTCTAATCGCCAAAGGGCTTTAAAACTTACTGTGAAATCAACGTCGTCTGTACAGCATATTGTCTGACAAGGGCAACAAGGCCCACGAATCTTTAAAATTGGATGAAAATTGGCGTCAAGGATATCATAATGGGCTTTCCAGGCACTGCCCCTGTAAGTTAAGCAAACAGAAAACAACAACATTGTAAGGTACAGTATGTACAAGATAAATTAAATCATCCGGGCATATTGCTACACGTAGGCCAGGCCCAAAAGATTGTTGCTCATGTTAATACATCTATGCCACGCCTGATGTGGTGTCGAGAAATATGTTTGCTCAACTTAGTCCCAGCCCCCACCCCTGGGTCCCGCAGTGGGATGTACTAATACAATAATTCAGATCGTGGCGAAAGCATTTACCCTGGTTAGGGAAATGTATCATTTTACGAATGCTTTTAACCATTCAAATTATGAAGCAAAACAACGAAAACAAATAGTGTTTTTTAAAATACGAGTGGTGCAAAAAAACAACGAATTCTCGAAAGATCTACTGTCGTCTTTTAGATTAAGTTAATCCACTTTATCATTTTTTCTAGAACAGGTCTAAACTATTATTCTTTTTAATAGAATTAAATAAATGTTTACATTGTTACCCATGTAATTTTAATATTTGTTATATTTTACATTTTTACGTTTTCTTTAATACATTTCGTTACACATAGTAGATTGCTCAGGCTTAGAAGTGACCCTTACCATAGCTAGGGCGAGCAGCGGGCCTGCCCAGGAGGCACGTTTCGGGTGGCAATTTGGGGGGGGGGGTAATTTTGCATCCTACAATGACAAAGAAACAGTGTATTTTCTGCAGGTCTGTATTCAGGCTGATAAACCGCACAATTCTCCACAAAGGCCCAGATACACATAGGCTAGCTACGTTACTGACTGCTACTTGGACCCTTTCTTTCCTATTGCGCCTTCCGCTATTCTTTGGTTATTTTTGCTATCCTTTCTTCATCATTGTTTCGTTTTCATAAAGATGAATTTGTTTTGACCAAACAAAACCCGATATCAGTGGTCTCCTATTTTACTTCAGTTGTTTTCAAATCCAGAACAATTAGTAAGGAAGTTTACATATTCCGCCTATAATCATATACATGCGACATTTCCATGGGCGGCAATCCAGGACGACTGGACAGAGAAAATGTCCCCAATATTGAGGAATCGCCCGTTTACTTTGATTTTTTTACACAGTAAATTATTTGAAGACAGGTTTATGCCCCGGCCTTAGCCAATATTAGAACAAATCGCCGCCAATGGAGATTTCGTACACCTTACAAATTTATTTTCAAAGATCCTGCTATATTTACATTTGGCGAACGTGTCCGATCGGCTGGCCAGGAGGTGACTCAACTGATATAGTGAGGGAGCAATGGCTGCAGCAACCAGCACACCACCAGCCTCCAGAACAACATTGGAATGGTCGCACAACTCTTAGTACTTCCTGGTTCATATTATCCACAACATGCATGGTAAAGCCACGGTGGGGTCCACAACATTGACGCATGCAAAAATCTGATTCTTCAGAAGCATGAAAAATCTAAAGAAAAGGGAGGGAGGCAGATTATCGAATAAATCAGTACGTACGGTAACATTCTTCCGCAACTCCCTGTTGACGTCATCATAAAATCGGGAATAAAACTTCAAACACACACTTTTGTCATTTTAAGCTAAATTGCAATCCGGCAAACACCCAAATTGTATTTGTTTCAAAATAAGCCTAGATCAATAAAGTTAAAACTTGAAATTTCATTTCATTTATATGTGTCTAGTGTTTACATACCCTTACTGCACTTACAACAAATTCCATTTCCCTTATCAACTCCCAGTTGTGCCACGGTCTTTAATGTCCGTTAAACAGAGGTTTCTCGTTCCACTAAGGAGAGGAAAGTTGATCTCAGCTCTCCTTGAACCATGAGGCATAAAAGTACGGCGAATGGCATCACAAGTTCACAGATACAGCTGTACAGGGTGCATTCATAACTTACACCTGGCCATACCCAGGGTAAAATTGGTGGTTTTGTCATTTACTGAAGTCTGTTAAGTTATAGCTCGCGATATCTCATAAATTACCAGGCTCTGCCTCATGCTGTAACGCAAAACGGCGCAAGTTTACATTACACTTACTTTGCTAGGTTAGTGACTTGCTTTACTTGCGAATAACCATTGGAAGGACAGAGCAAAGCACGCCCTCCGTATGGGTTACTAAATCTACCATCATACCTGCTGTCCTAGAGCATTTTTGATCTGGTATTTATTTTGAGTCTCCCAACCGGTCATAACTTCAAATAGCTCCACCTGTTGGTGGACCAAGATCTGATCCAGTTGAGCTAAGTACTCCAGACCAGGCGGACATCCGTGTATTGCCTGTATTTGAAAGAAGCGACTTGAAGTGATTCGTTAAATGCATATGCAACAGTCATTGTGTTGTAGTTAAGGACATTCGAGACCACCGTACATTTTGGATCTCTAATTCATGCTTTTCATACAAGCATTAAAATATCCATT
>WURT03106321.1:0-12225 GCA_009936505.3 Holothuria glaberrima
TTTTTCTAGGGTGTTAAATTCGTAGGGTAACCTCCTCCGCCGGGATTCCCCTTGAATTAGTGGTGTGCTACCTTCTATGCAGAGGACCGTGGGTAAGTATGGGCGGCCATCAGGGCAAAAAATACAAGAAGCAAAGCCGTATTACACTCTGAGCCGAAGTAGGGTGCCTTTATCGGGATAGTAGCGACAACTTAAATTTGGATACCATGTTGTTTCCATTGGGAAGTGTCTAGCATATTCTACACTAGGCGCGTAGCCAAGGGGAGGTTTCGGAGGGTTGAAACCCCTCATGACCCAAGGTTGAAAAAAAAATAATGGCAAAAGTCATCAGAGTTTTGGAGAAAATATGCTGACACGAAAAACTTAACTACGTTTGAGGCACAATCATTGCACAATTTCGCACCAGGAACACCTCCCTATATATACCTCCCCACATGTCACACTCCAAAAAAAACCCTCCCCATGACACAATTCTGGCTACACGCCTACACTGCACAATATCACCCGAGTCCCTTGTAACTGCTGTGGGTTCAATTTTTGATCGTTTGTGGTGACAATTTAACGGGAGAGGTAGAGTAACAAATATTCGTAACAAATATGTCGGGTCCCAGTCACAGTGATATGCGTCAGGCGAGGGGGAGACAATGGCATTAGGGCCAAATCATTAGTTGTTATTTATGCATGGTACGTATGAGCGATCATCATTTTTTACAGTAAAAGTTCACGATGTTTCAACGTAGGTTACGTGATGACAGGGTGGATAGCCACATGACTGAGAATTATGGGACCAAGTTCCTTTGGAGCCCCTGGTGGGAAACGAATGGTAAGACGCCCCTTGGCAACACGAAGGACCTAAAGACTTAATAGACTACATTCTTGAGAACGTTTTTGAACCAATTTCGATGGTACATTATATCAAATCGAGAGAAGGGAACAAAAGGTTTTCTCTCATTACATAATATGGCACTTGGGTCCCATGGGCAAATTATAGGACCCTAATTATAAGAAAGCTCAGTGCATGAACCGAAAATACTCCATAATTGGGTTTGTTCACTTCGAGTTGTTATTAACAAGACATGAAAATGTGAGGTATACAGGTTCAGAATGCATTGAAGCTTGATATGGATTAAGGGTTCCTGGCCCAGGGCCCTAATTTGGGCAAAAGGGCACTAGACACCACATGATGCATCGAAGTCACACTAAATCACTTCTGCGCGGTTTTTTTTGTTTTACATTCATATTGCATTTGAAATGCACAGAGTACTGGTTTAAGAACTCCCACACCTAATTGGGCCCTGGGCCAGGTCCCACAGATCGTGGAGCATTACGAAGTATAACATGTGCGATATCTGCAAATAAAATATTTGAAGAAGAATATGAAATTGTTGTTCACGTTCACCTTACTGAATCTTCCCAAGAATCAGAGCTTTGTTTTTAAAGTCATAGTATTCCGAACATAGGGCCCTGGGTCCACAAATTATAACCTTTTTTCTAATCTTTTTTCTTTTAGTATTGGTGAGAAATCAGAACATTATAACCCTTTCTCAGACCGAATGTTGCACCCAAATGCACAACCACTCATCATTTTCTGAGCGAATAAAATACACTGACACTGTATTGAGGACTTTTAGGAAACGAAATGGCTCCTGTTGTCACGTGACCTGTAAATTTTGGAACGTCAATGTCGCTACTCCCCTTATAAAGGTACTCTTATCTTAAGTACAGACTGCGTGACTGTATGTAAAGGATGGATGTTGTCTGACGTTGCACCTACTCAATTCAGTGAGATGACGTTATTGAATGGTATAAGACACTTAGGGAGCTGTTGGGCGCAGCCAAGCATTTTCCCGCGTAGTATTGCTAGTTAGGCTAAGCGCTATACTATACCGGTACCACTAGTTCTGGATTATCTGGATACTTCGATAAACGTACTTGGTAACTACACTGTACGTACCCTTACCCAGACTTAGGCCTACATACATTGAACTGTAAGCTTACACCGTCCAACCTACGTAACGTAAACAATGCATGGGCGGTGCTTTTGTTTCACGCCGTCTACGGTCTAATACCACCTCCACTACGACGGTGTCACAGAGAGTAAGTGTTCCCAACTCTCTGTGACACCGTCACCCAGGCTTACTGAACTTGGAAACGCCCCCTATATATCTTTTTCGCGTTTAGAACTGTCTTTTTCGCATTTTGTCTTTTTCGTGTTTTGTATTATTTTCGATTTTGTCTTTTGGCTCGTCGATTGTAACAATTTGTTTCCGGAGTTAATTATACTTTGTTTAATCAGTACGTTAGATTTCTTTATTTTGTGAGTAAAATCACGTTTTTAAACTTTGATTTTGTCGAAATATTTTAATTTTTTGGAGAATTATTTCTTGAGTGAGGTACAGTTTGTTTTTCAGAACAGTACAGTTTGAAATAACAACTATTATTTTCTTTTTATTTGGCTTTAATGTGTGTGTTTTTTTTTGCTATAATTTAGAAATAATTTTAAGATTAATTATAACTATTTGAGTATTTTTTTATTTATTTGTTTTTTTTTAAATAAAATTTCCGCTTGTGAAATGTATTTTTTGCTTGTTGTCTTTTTTGCCCTGATGGCCGCCCATAGGTAAGGAATCAGCGAACGGGGAATGTGTTTTCTTTCTTCGTAGGTAGAAACGGAAATCGTCCTTGTTCTACAAAAACTTTTCCCTGCGAAGGAATCGCCCTTGTTGATCATTAACTGTAGCTGAAATAGACCTTTGTTTGCCCGAATAAGGTTTAAGACAAACACTCGATTTGCAATTTTTTATGGTCTTCCTCGTGCACATTCAGTGTGCTGTTTGCTTAGTTACTTGCATACTTCATTTCCAAGCCTATCATTTGTAAATACCCCAGAGCCATTCGGAAATTTTCCTGCCCCTCCCAAAAAACTATCAACTGGGTAGAGAGTGGGTGGGGTAGTGAAGTGAAAGGGATAGATCGAACGCGACCTGGCAGTATTTCCATTGGGCTGTGTTGGGATATTGTATCACGCAACTTGCGCCGACGAAAATTGTTTCCTACTGGTAATGGTCACTGGCGATTAGGTTTAACCTGAGCAGTAGTCTTTCTTTTGGGGATAGCAGAGAGAAACAAAATTAAAGAGGGCGCTAGTATCTTTTAACAGCTAGGTAACCTTTATAGGGACACCTATAAGCGGCATCAATTCAAAATGAAATAGCGCCACCAATTATTAAACTTGAACATGAAAAATAATCAAAAGACTAGAATCACGTATTCATAGACGCTGGTCATCGAGAAACCCCACTGTGTCAAGTGTCTGAGTAACCCAATGCGCGCAGGCTATTTAGCTCGCTTCTGCCCACATCTGAAAGGACACCCCCTGTAAGAGCTGAGTGATCCTTATCGTCATCGTGAACGACTCTAGTATATGGCAAGCAGGGAGGGAGGAATTGACACGGCCCCTAGACCCTAAAAGTGTCACACCATGAACAGAGGCTTTTTAAGGCATGATCTACTTGTACTTGGTCGCGAGCACTGAACTGGTTTGATTATATAGTGTCATCCTTAGGTATGTTGCTAACATATCACGTAATTCTTTTTACCAAAATTTCTTACGACGAAAAGGGACAGCTTGTTTGTTTATATGATTTTTGTATTTTGTTCAAAGTTAATTACATGTCTGTGATGTTTTTTGTGTAAATTCAAACAAATAAATGTTGTTTTACATGATTTTCTGCAACTTCGGCAAGAATTTTAGTTTGTAAAATAATGGAAAGAGAAACGTCACTTTTTCCATTAAGAACTAGCCAATCACAAGAGATTGATGAGTAATTTGCATACAATTGTAAATAAACATATAACTACCGTTAAGGTTCTATATCAAACCCGCTTTTTCAATACCTAAGGTGACGGTAATAAGTTGTGACCATATTGGATTTATGCTAGTGACTTTCTTGTTGATATTTCAGTAGCCACGGTTTCTTTTAAAGGATTATTGTGAAGAATATTTCAGAGATGGACCCATCGGATACTCTCATGAAAGTGTTGACATGTCTAGTACAGCCGGCCTTTTCTCGGACCATGCAACGTGTGAAGCTGTTTAAGGGAGTCACGTAAGTTAACAGGTTTATTTTAAGCCCAGGCCTGCAACAATTAATCGTAGACTTTCGTAATTTGCAGGACGTTTGCAACACCCCAAAATAAAATTCTTCAGTTTATGACGTTGTAGCTGCTTTGCTTACTTACTGTATGTCTGTAATCTACTCACCGTGACGGATGACATATCATATTGACCAGGAAGCGATAACATGTTAAACATTGTTGCTGTTTGCCATAGGGCAATCTATTGCATGGTGGGGTAACTCTCTAATAAAAACGGTATAGTAAGTCGTTGGTGCATATAAATAAATTGCGATGGGACCGTGGTGACGGGGGACTACGGGGGCTTTAGCCCCCGTACTTTTCTGCCGTTAGCGTTTTAGGCCGCCTTAAACTGCTTTCATTTTATTAAACATATTAGGCCGCTTCGGTGATTAGCCACCCCACTTCAAAATTGGCTCCGCGGTCCCTGCCTGAATGGGAGAGGGGAGAGCAGCGGGCCTGTATGCCGTGTCTGCACTAGGTTTTCATTAAATGTAAACCCATCATAATCTGTTTGAGGGCGAAGTGCAGGCCAATTGAACCGTTACTACTGATAACCATGATATATTGTTCATTAATTGCTATGTAAATCCATCATGCATGATCAATCTTTTTTAAACACACTGAAAGATACTTGTGAGAGAAATGGAATCAATCTAACTAATTATCACATTTGCCATCATCAACTTACATGCAATCAACAATTGCAATGGTGCAAGGAATCCTTCAAATCAATTTTGTACTCCAAGTACGGGTCCCCCGATTCTTACTAGCCTTACAGAATGTGTATTTCTATACCTATAGTCTATATAACATGTAAACAACGTAAGAACAGGGTAACAGCTCCCTGATAAGAAACTGCTTTTCTATCTGCAGACATCTCACAGATGTATATGAGATGGAAAACCCGTTTAGTTTCCGTTGCTAGGCAATGAAGCGTTGAGTGTCTCTAAAAGAAAGAAAAGAAACAAAAATTTGACCCCTCTTAATCTTGTGCTAAGGAGACCTACACATGATTGCTCATGAAACGGAAGCTAGTCCCTTTTAACAATTCGTTATGTTGGGTTAGCGGTGGTCCATTGTTGCAGAGTTCTTGAATGAGGCCCGGGTAAAGTGTTTCTTAGCTCTATTAGACAGCTTGAAAGGAAATATTCCCCGACTACCTGTAAACCCGTAGCCCTCATGTCCTTTCCAAGTGTCACGTGCAATGCAAACTTGAACTGTATTTTTCGCGTAATCCCATCCGACCACGTTCAAATTCCCCATGGCTTTTGAAAGGAACAATACTGCACATTTGAGACTGGATAAATTTCTCAAACGATTGTTGTGGGGATTTAGGATTTTGTTCGGCTTCCTACGAAAGCCCACTAGTGCCATCGAAATCAAATTTATTAATTTGTTAATGCAAATTACTACCTCGTTAAATAGGCAGTACAAATTGTGAATGTGCGCACCTAGGCCTGAGATAGTTTGCTCAAGGACGAATCATTCGATCCTTTGTCACGTCGAGCAGATGCCTCTTGGGAGGAGTCTAAGGGGTGGCCCCTCTTCTTTGAGAAACGATACAGTTTTTGTTCATTTGAAGTGACTTAAATGCAAAATGGTGCTAATCGTTGTGAATTTTAATCTGATCATATGTTGAAAATATTCAGTAGTCTACTTATGTTTGGTTGGGTACAAGACAAGGGTGTGTTGTATAAGTGGAGAGGTGACGACCCCTGCTGTGATAATGGTCAATTTTCAAAGTATGAGATTTCAAAACTGAAAATGTTTAGATGCAACTTGCAAGGCCTGGGAAGTGCCATTTCCATCGATCTGGGAAGCATTTTCTGACAAAATTTTCTTGTACGCTACGCGCCAACCTCTGGTGACGCTCCTCTTAGATAGTGGGGCTAATCGTGAAAGGTCTCCAAACTATTCTGGCCCCAGGCCCCACACAAGCTAAATCCAGCCGTGATGACTGCAGGTCAAACTGTGGAAATTTTGGGTGAGCATATAATAGCCTGTATTTCATGGATATTGTATGTCAAGGTTGGCCAACGACCGGCACTGCCCGGCGCTGTCCGTCAAGAATTTTGAATAAAATTGTTGAAATTTGGAACTGTCTCTTTCACAAAAAAAATCGTAGAACAGACGTTCTGATATAGAATCCTGGTTCGAACAGTAGACGTTACCCTTGATGCTGTGGCTTGCAATGGCTGTAAAAAAAAAAAAAAAAAAAAAAAAAAAAAAACTTGAATATGTTAAAAACAGCAACTTATTGGATGCTCTGTCTTTTGTATCGTTGATAAACACTCTTTAAAGACACTCGTCATTCCACACAGTCCCAATTCCCCCAACTAGGTCACTTTTAGCTTAGTCCATAACTGTATTTAGCTTCTCCTCTTGCCGATATAGTTTCTTGCACTATCCTAGTGAGCACACAAGGCCCTAATGTGTAACCAGAACACTCTCTGTGCATGAGGTGTAATTTGAGCTAGATGTGCATCTTTTGAATTTTGTAACTCTGATGTCAATCAAACAGCAGTCACCAATTGAGACTTTTGCTTACCCCAAGTTTAAGTCATACTCGGGGTTACGAGTATCTTGTTTTTAACACTCTTTGGCTACAGCTTCTGTTCTCTCACGGGACTGTGAAGAGTTGGCCCACGCCTCTCTTGGTGTTGCCTCCAGGTCTGTCTGCATAAGTGACATTCACCCTGTTGGTCATTAAATTTCCAAGGGTGTAGAAAGACCCCTTTGGGCACACGGACAAGGGGCAATGAGGGTCCCGAAACCAATGGTATTATACAAACTCACATAATGTATAATAGACCGAATGTATTATGCAAGAACCAAGATAGCAAACAAAATTGAGCATTATAGCGGAGCCCGAAAGCCCAACAGATTTTTTTAGTCCTGATCGGGGCCCTTGGACCGTTTACGCCCTTGGACCTTGTCCACCTCTCCACCCGCTTACTACGCCTCTGTAAATCTTCCTCCGATAGCAGCCTGTCTGTGTCTGTGTATCTCTTTCAGGTTTGAGTCTCTCCAACAAGGAATGCTACTGCAAGCTGTTGATACAAGTGCGAAAGACTTTTACACACATTTCGTTAGTTTGACATAGACCTGTCATTTTTCTTGATGGGCCACAAAGACATTTAATCCTCGAAACGAGGATTGCAGTCTTGACATTATGGATCCATCCGGGAGTGAAGAGCTTTGGCAATTTTCAACGCTTCCCAGGCTACATCAACTCAATTACGAAGATTTGCTCATATGGGGTTTTGAAAAGTCTACAGTCCCTCTGAAACACGAAGGTGTTATTTGCAAGAAAATATGACTTCAGTAAAATTTGAGAGAAAATGTACTCGCCCCAATCTGAAGTAACTTGAACCCAAATCTGTCACAAAAGGTGTGTGCAACGTGCAGGGTATGTGTGTCGGAGAGAGGGGTTGTTCCAAGGTGACGTGGGCACAAGTGTTCCCCTATCACAAAAATTCATTCCCTAATATTCCTTGATTCTTCTATACATTACTGCACCGTGCCCAAATCCACATAAAAAAGCCTCCTGCACTGACATTCAACAGGAGAACCATATGTTGTCACCAAATCTGAAGAAGTCGAAAAAAAAAAACAGTCACATTTCCCGAAACGTACCCTATCTCTTTTCATTCTGTACGATGTTCTGCACTTCAGTTTTAAGAAAGAAAGTTGGCCTGGAGTTGAACTTAGAAGAGGATGTCCCCTCGGACCCCCTCCTTAAAACGGTGCGTTTCCCCCAAGGTGAGGTTAGTACAACCAGAGCCGTCGCTAGAGTGGGTGAGGGGTGTAATACCCCCGAATCACCGATCAAGTCAGCAAAATTCTGCGCCAGTCGGGAAAACGAAGAGAAGGGGAGAGAAAACAGGGGGCAGGAGACAAAAAAGAGGAAAGTGAAAGAAGGGAAAGGAAAGAGAGAGAGAGAGGGAAGAAAGAAGGAAGAAGAGGAGAGGGGTAAGAGAGATAAAAAGAAGGAAAGACGAAAGAAAAGAGCGTGTGTGCTTGTGTGTTTCCAAGGAAGGGGCCGGTTAGGAGAAATTGGAATATATGTAAGCTGTAGATGGCAGCTCATGCCGTAATATTTGAGAAAGTGTCAAAAACACATGAAACGTAAAGATATTCGTTCGTCGTACACAACTGTACACAACAATACAATCAGCTTTTAAGACATGCCAAAAGTTATTCATGGTTATGCGATATCGTGTCACGGAGAGATAACTATACTTGTTCCTAGAATTCTACAGACACCCCATTTGTGCTTGAGTCAAGTCATTGAACCCCCTTAGAAAAGGCCTAAATGAGTCAACTGAATCGTGGCAGTAACTCACGTCATGACTTGTTAACGTCCCGCTGGCTTTCCGTGCGTGCTGGTAGACACTAAATCGCAGTGACAAAATGTGTTTTAGAGTGCAATTTTATGGAATTTACAACGTTTGCAATTAGCCTGGGTATGGCGCCATTGGAGGAACAAGAGTAGTGACACCGGCACTGGGGCATGGAGGTGCATTTTCCCACGAGATTCTCTTAAATTTTCGATTTTTCTTTAAATGAAGCCAAAGGTGATAGATGGGGGAGGCGGAGAGGATGGGGTGTCTTTTCTACTGAGTGAATCTATTTAAATCAGTGGTTCTCAAACTTGTTGATGGTGAGGGCCAAATGGAGAGGCTATAGAAAGTGGTCTAGAGCCGCAGGCGAGGATCTCACTCCAGGTTTGTGAGAGGACAATAATTAGAAAGAGCGAAATCTATACTTCAGAGGGGCCCGAAGCTAGTTGTATCTACGGCAAGCAAGGGCAGAGGTACGGAGTTTCATATGAAGCGGTTCCTTAAGCTGTTAAAACGGCAGGTTGCACTTTTGTAGCGACCAACAGGAGATGTCCGACCTCAGCCCTACCATGGTTGGGGCTGAGGTCAAAAAATTTTGCTTTCCAAGCGCTCTAGATTGCAGAAAATCGCACTCTCCACTATAAATTTGCCTTTTCAATCATGGGTGGCGCTAGGTAGAGGCCAAGCTCCCCGACGGGTTTCAAAAGGGTGGGAAACGCAAAATTTTGGCGAAAGCGTGAGGAAAATTTTGGGGTTACTACTGAAGAAAATATGAAAAATGGTTGTCGTTTTCGTTGTGGGGCAATACAAGAAATTTGTTGCTGTGGCTGGTCGTCGGGAGATCCGTACCCATCATGGCTCCCTGGCAAAATAGTTTTCCCCGACAAAAGGGGTCATTCCTCCCTCACCTCTCCCATCTGGCACCATGCACCCGCCTATAATTCTGCGTCTAGCATGTGTGGGTCACCAGAATTGTCTCTTTGATGTTCATTATCATGCGTCGGTTTTCGGTATAGGAGAAATTGTCTGGCATTCCAAACTGAGTAGGTTGTCGACGAAAAGCGCTCTCTGAAAAGGATGAACTCCGAACTTATCCTTCGTTAGTGGCCAGAATGTGAGAAAGCTCTGTTAGGCTAAAACTCAGTCTGATAGTAAAGTGGGTGCCCCTGAGTTCGAGGGCGGCAAGTTCCCAAAAGCGAAAAAAATTAATGATTATATTCCATCTTACAGAGTTTAGCAAAGAGCGAGATCATATATATAATTAAACGTCGCAAAAACATTGTTAGTACCGAAATTTAAATTGCAGAAATTTTAATTTCAGTAACCAATCAACAAACGTTCAACACGATACGTTTTTCGTATAGTCACCTAACGTCGCATTTAAATTTCCTAGATATAAATTTGCTACAAGCTTTGTTACTACAAACAGGCCAATAAAACCACGCTGCAATGCAACAACTACATAAATAGATGACACCATGTACGTAACATGTGATTGTCAACAACAAAGGTACACGAAATTAGTCTTAGCTACTGATATGGCTGAACAAGCAATATACCTCACAGACTGTTACGTGGCCGTAGTACCCTTCAAGAAGAGCAAACTTGGAAGGAGTCAAGTTGTGACTTTGTGTAACAGTTTCCTACGTTTTGTTCATGTCGATTATGATTTTTCTCTAAACCTAAAGTCAATTCAGGGGCCGCACCTACAGGACCTGGGAATCACTGCTTTAAATCATTTTCCATCAAAAAAAAAAACAAAAAACTATTAAAATTTTCGTAAAACCTTTCGCAATTTTCGCGTGCTCGGCCGGCTGTACCCTTTTCTGTCTGGAGTCAAGTTGTGACTTTGTGTAACATAATTTCCTACGTTTTGTGCATGTCGATAATGATTTTTCTCAAAACCTAAAATCATTTCAGGGGCCGCATCTACAGGACCTGGGAATCACTGCTCTAAATCATTTTCCATCAAAAAAAAAAAAAAAAACTATTAAAATTTTCGTAAAACCTTTCGCAATTTTCGCGTGCTCCGCCGGCTGTACCCTTTTCTGTTTTTTAATGCTATCCCAAATGTATTTGTTCAAATGTATGTTTAGGGTTTTCATAACAATTCCATTTCGGCGTTCCTCTTGATCAATTGCCACAGTTAACGCTACATACGTTTTCCGAAAGTCCAAACTCAGATTTGCATCAAGCATGGGCGTGGATCATGGGGGGACGGGGGGACGGGGGTACGTGTTCCCCTCACTTTTTTGGAATGGGGACATCGCCAAAAAATCCCCCCTACTTTTTCAAAAATGATGAAAACTAAAATTGTGATTACGAATTGACACTACATACACTGTTAAAAATATTTCTGTAAATTTACATAATATTTATGGCAATTTTTTTTCCAAACAAATTATGTTTTTTACATCCTGACTGTAATCATGAATTAACGTACCAAGTACGTTTCTTTTTTTTACAGTTTTCTATGCTAATTATTTTTCAACAATCTACTGTAAAATCGAATAACATAATTTTCATGTTTTAATAACTTTAATTTTACGTAAATTTGCAGCCGAATTTTTATACTCTTAATTTCAATTTTTACTAATTTACATTGATTTTTCATCTGTTTTAGATTATTACGACATATACAGCTAGCAGCAAAGTTCGCACTTCAACCTAATGTGCATCTTCTAGGCGTTTTCGATAAAAACTCACTGAGGATGGTATTTTGTCATATTGTTACAAATTATTTATTTTCAGGAACTTTGTAGATGAAGGTAAAAATTTCTTGTACAATGAAATAACTCTTTACAAAATATATTCTACAAAGAATACAAATATATCGGTTGTAAACATTTTCACAAAAGGTAAATAATAAGTTTATTACTTCCTGATGAAAAGAAAACCAAAGAAACATTTTGTGAAGCAGCAGCAATCATTTTTCTAGATAATGCTAACAAAATAAGCTCCGCCCATTTAAGTATAATGTGCTTCGCGTCATAAAGCTGTAAATTTAAGGACTATTTACAGTAACTTTGTGAGACGTTTTTAATTAGCTCCAATCAAGTGCATAAGCACCTGTGGTGATGATTTGACGTTAATACTTTATCAGTGCTTTGAAATTAGTTTCTTTTTCTTTTTGTAAATGTGTGACAAGATATCAGTTCTTTGATATTTAAAAATAAGAACAGATGTTTTCAAAATAAATCTAAGTTCACATAATTTTCAAATAAGGGCATAAACTTGCCGAAAATTCTGCTAAAAACTTAAACTTTGCAGAACGATGTGTTTTAAAAAATGAAAACTTCCTTTTAGTTTTGTTTGTTTGTTTGTGTTTGTTTTTGTTTTTTGGAAAACGAAACGTTTGTTAAGTTGAAAAACAAACGAGAACTTGTTAAGTGACAGTAAATTTCCGTGTAATCAGAAAAATACAAAAATACTGTAAAAATGTCTGTAAATTTACAGATATTTTTTAACAGTGCAGGAAAATTTGGTTAAAAAACAGAAAAAAAATGGTTTCTCAAATAAACAGAAAATACATGTTAAACAACATTTTTTTTCATTGTAGCAATGTAAATTGTCTGTGAAGATACAGAAAATTTCTGCTAAAAGGAAAATACAGATAATTTACGTTGAAAAGTCTGTAAATTAACAGATATTTTAACAGTATATTGAAAGCTAAATTTCGCCCAAATATGGCACCATTTGCCATATAGATACCTTCCAATTTCATTTTTCTTCAAAGGGGAGG